>ML414425.1:0-81653 GCA_005239525.1 Nicotiana knightiana | reverse complement strand
CTTAACCCTTCAGGGGGGCGAATTTGTGGTTAGGATAGGAATATACCTAGTCACCGTGCTTATTAAATATCGTAATCTTAATGCGTTCTTAATAGATTAATTTCATAGGAATACAGGAGTTAATCTATTTCGAATAGGCGAGTAGTACTTCGGGAGAAGGCTATGAGAGTAATTATCAATTAATTACCTGCCATGAGTGAATTGTATGAAAGGAAGAGTTAATTAGAACATAATATGAATGGTGAATCGATCACAACCCTGGAATATTTGTCTCTACTGAATACACAACAATCAACTCGTTATTTGATAATTTAGTTATTAGTTAGAATCGTACTTTAATATAATCATCTTCTTGGATTTTTATTTGGCTTGACTGAATAACATTTTTAATAATTTAGTGAGTAGTTGATACAAGTCTCTGTGGGTTCGACACTCGACTTATCATTTTATTACTTGTACGACCACGTATACTTGCGTGTGTGTTTGGGAGTAACATGTTTTTGGTGTTGTTGTCGGGGACTTGAATCTTGACTACTTTCTAATTTTTGCTTTAATTGTTTATTTTCTCTAGTCTAACGTTACTTGATTGTTGTACTAATCTCAGGAACTTTGATTGAATGCGTAGGGTCAGAAGCCAGGACAGACTCAATGGATTTGACCTCGAATCTGAGAGAACATTTCATAGGAGGTTGAGGGAAGCAAGGGATACAAACAATATTCAGGCACTCGTTCAATTTCCTGTGAATATGGCAGAGGAACAACATATAGCTGTTCAGGAGGTGGCAATGCCCAGCATTGCTATTGTTACCTCCAGCATCGTGAAGCCCATAATCACTGGTCACTTTGAGCTGAAATAGAGCATGATCCAGCTACTTCATGCAAATGGGAAGTTTATGGGTCTTCTACACGAGGATCCACACCAGCATATTCTGAAGTTCTTGGAGATTAGTGATACTTATATCACTAACGGGGTCACTCCAGACTATGTGAGGCTCACACTTTTTCCAGTCTCTCTGTTGGGCGGAGCCAAGCGATGGCTGAAGGCAGAATTAACTAATTCAATTACATCATGGAATGATTTAGCAAGAAAATTTCTGACAAGGTTCTTCCCTTTAGGCAAAACTACAAAGATCAGAAGTGAGATAGTTTCCTTCAAACAGAAAGCAAGAGAATCTTTATACTCACTTGGGAAAGGTTCAAGGGGCTGCTCAGAGACTGTCCTCATCACAATTAGACAAACGAAGTGTTATCTCATACTTTCATAGAAGGGCTCCATCCCCAAACAAATATTGTGGTAGACGCTGCATCTGGAGATCAAGTATTGGAGAAAAACTTTGATGAAATATATGCATTATTGAAATAATTATCCAAAAAAAATCTGGATTGGCAAGGAGAGATGGGTAGGAACATGGTACGAAAATCTACAGGGGTTCTTGAATTAGACGTCGTCTCGGAATTCTCAGCGCAGATCTCTACACCAACCAAGTCAATCAGATGACCCTGATCATTAACAAGCAACATGCTCAACTAGTGCAACAGGTTCAGGTGTTTTGTGAAGTATGTGGAGACGGTCACACGAGTGACTTATGCCCAGCAAATCAAGAGTCTCTCTTCTTTGTGGGTAATGGAAATAGGGGTTAGGCGAATCAATATGGGAACACTTATAATCCCAACTGGAGGAACCACCGAAACTTCTCTTGGGGTGGAAATTAAGGCACTCGGAATCAATAACGGCCTCAAGCACCTCAATAACAATATAGACCACCTCACGTTGAACAACAAGTTAGCCTTGAGGAGATGATGAAGAAATTGATGGTTGATCAGCAGGCCCAAGTCGTAGCAATGAGAAATTTGGAATGCCAAGTGGGACAACTTGCAAGTGCCCAAAATACCAGACCAGTGGGAGCTCTTCCAAGCGACACTGAGGCTAATCCTTAGGCATCCATTAATGTCGTATCATTGAGGAACGAGAGACAATTAGAAGAGGTCCAGTCGAAAAAGAGAAAATGGATAACTTTTAATGAGAGACCAGCCACTATAGAATCAACATCAGACAAATCAAAGGAATCAGAGAAGCCAGCTGAAGGGGCGGTGGCTGAGCAACCCCCACCATTGGTTGCAAGGCCACCCCTCTGTTCCCTCAAAGGCTGCAGAAAGTGAAGGATAATGTCTGTACAAGAAGTTCATTGATATTTTGAAGCAAGTGCAAATCAACATTCCATTGGTAGACATTTTGCAGGAAGTCCTCAAATATGCTAAATACATCAAAGACATAGTGGCCAATAAAAGGAGGCTGACTGAACTTGAGACTGTGGCACTCACTCAGGAATGTAGCTCAAGAATTCAAAGCAAGCTATCTCAGAAATTAAAGGATCCGGGTAGTTTCACTATCCAAATCTCGATTGGTAAGCATGCTGTCGTGTGATCTTTGTGTGATCTTGGAGCGAGAATTAATTTGATGTTGCTCTCTATGTTCAGATAGTTAGGGTTGGGTGATCCACGCCCAACAACGGTAATATTACAGTTGGCTGATCGCTTCCTTGCTCATCCTGAATGAGTGATTGAAGATGTGCTAGTTCAAGTGGGCTCTTTCATATTCCCTGCTAATTTCATAATCTTGGATTACAAGCCTCATCAGGAAGTCCCATTTATTTTGGGGCGTCCCTTCTTAGCCACGAGTCGAGCTATTATTGATGTTTGTGAAGGGAAGATGACGATGAGAGTAGGTGATCGAGTGGAGGTATTTAATGTATATAAAGCACTCAAATTACCAGCCCACTATGAAGAGTTATCCATGATTTCTATGGTGGAAAGGGATGTTGCATCATTTGTTCCTTATATGAGACTTGTTGACCCTCTTAAACGAGTTTTGATTGGGGATGAATAATATAGCGAAGATGAAACGAGGGGAGAAATTGAGCAAGTAGTTGATATGTCCTACAGTTATGTCCATGGGTTAGGAAAATTTGAGGAGCTGAACAATCCTGTTACTCCGAACCCTCATAAGCAATCTATTGAAGAAGCTCCAAAGCTAGAACTTAAGCCACTTCCAGCACATCTGCATTATGCTTATTTGGGGAACTCTGAGACATTGCCCGTGATTATCTCATCCAACCTGACCAACACACAAGAAGAGAAATTGCTCAGGGTACTTCGCGAGCACAAAAAGGCGATTGGGTGGACAATTGCAGATATTAAGGGAATCAGTCCATCGTTTTGCATGCATAAAATCTTCTTGGAAGATGGACACCGCCTTAGTGTTGAGTAGAAAAGGAGGTTAAATCCCATTATGAAAGAAGTCGTGAAGAAGGAAGTAATTAAATTGCTTGATGCAGGTATCATCTTTCCTATTTCTGCCAGCAACTGGGTAAGCCCGATTTAATGTGTGCCCAAAAAAGGGGGATGACTATGATCGAGAATGAGAAAAATGAGTTAATTCCAACTCGCATTGTTATGGGATGGAGATTTTTCATTGATTATCGAAGGCTCAATAAGTCAACCCGCAAGGACCATTTCCCACCTCCCTTCGTTGGCCAAATGTTGGACAGATTAGCGGGACATGAATATTATTGCTTTTCTTGATGTTTACTCGCGATACAATCAGATTGTCATATGCCCAGAGGATCAGGAGAAGACAATGTTTACTTGTCCTTATGGCACTTTCGCTTTTAAGAGGATGCCGTTTGGTATTTGTAATGCACCAGCCACTTTCCAGATATGCATGATGGCTATTTTAACTGATATGGTGGAAAAATTCGTGGAAGTTTTTATGGATGATTTCTCAGTCTTTGGGTCATCTTATGATGATTGTTTAAAAATTTTGAGCATGGTGTTAGCCTGTTGTGAAGAAACAAATATGGTCTTGAATTGGGAGAAATGTCACTTTATGGTGCGGGAAGGCATCGTTTTAAGTCACAAAGAGTCTAGGAGTGGCATTGAAGTTGATAAGGCAAAAGTGGAGGCGGTTGAAAAACTACCTCCATCTATTTCTGTGAAGGGTGTCTGGAGTTTCTTGGGACACGCGGGATTCTACAGGCGCTTTATTAAAGATTTTTCAAAAATTGCTACCCCTTTGTGCAGGTTGCTCGAAGAAGATGTAAAGTTCAATTTTGATGAAGCCCGCCTGAAGTTATTTGATGAACTCAAAAAGAAATTGGTAGCTGCTCCCATTATTGTTGCACCAGATTGGTCTTTACCATTTGAACTTATGCGTGATGCAAGTGACCATGCTATTGGGGAAGTGCTAGGCCAAAGGAAATACAAGGTGTTTTATTCCATTTACTATGAGAGTAAGACTGTTGATGATGCACAACTGAATTACACCACCACTGAGAAGGAGCTGTTAGCTGTTGTCTGGGCCTTTGAGAAATTTCAGGCATACTTGGTGGGAACAAAAGTCATAGTCCATACCGACCATGCAGCAATCAGGTATCTATTTACAAAGAAAGAATCTAAAGCTAGATTGATGCGCTGAGTTTTGTCATTGCAGGAATTTGATGTGGAGATAAGAGACCGAAAGGGCACTGAGAACCAGGTAGCTGACCATCTATCAAGGCTGGAAAATCATGACCATGTGGATGCGGGTGGACAAATTAAAGAAGTGTTTCCTGATGAGCAACTTTTTGCTGTGACCCAAGACCCTCCTTCATGGTATACTGATTATGTGAATTATCTTGTGAGTGGGGTACTTCCTCCAGAAATTGAATCTGAGGAAAGAAAAAGGTTCTTACATGATGTGAAGTTCTACTACTGTGATGAGCCATATTTGTACAAATAATGTGCTGATCAGTTGATGAGGAGATGCATTCCAGATAAAGAGGTAGAATTAGTGCTTTATGATTGTCATGCATCGCCTTATGGGGGCCATCATGGGGGCGATAGCACAGCGGCGGAAGTATTATAATCTAGTTTCTTTTGGCCAACTCTATTCAAAGACGCCCATGCATTTATTAAAAAGTGTGACCAGTGTCAGAGAACAACAACGATCACAAGGAGGCATGAGATGCCTTTGAATAATATCCTGGAGGTCGAGATTTTTGATGTGTGGGAGATAGATTTTATGGGACCATTCCCATCATCTAGAGGAAATAAGTACATTTTGCTGGCAGTTGACTATGTGTCAAAATGGGTAGAGATGATTGCATTGCTGATAAATGATGCCATGGTTGTAGCTGCGTTTGTGAAGAATAACATATTTTCGAGGTTTCGGACTCCACGTGCCTTGATTAGTGATGAAGGAACCCACTTTTGTAAATCGGTTGTTGAATAACCTGCTAGCTATATATGGAGTCTTCCATAGAGTTGCGACAGCATATCACCCTCAAACAAGTGGACAAGTCGAGGTGTCGAACAGAGAAATAAAGAAAATATTGGAGAAGACGGTGAGCGTGAACAGGAAGGATTGGGCTGCAAAGTTAGATGATGCCTTATGGACATACAGAACCGCTTTCAAAATGCCAATTGGGGCGTCACAGTACAAGTTAGTCTATGGGAAGGCATGCCACTTGCACGTTGAACTCAAACATAAATTATATTGGGCCATTAAGAAGATGAACATAGACCTTGAAGCCGCGGGCGAGAAAAGAATTCTGTAGTTGAATGAGTTAGATGAGTTCAGGCTGCACTCTTATGAAGATGCTAAACTGTACAAAGAAAAGACTAAAAGATGGCATGACAAACACATTAAGTCGTGTCAGTTCGAGCCAGGCCAACAAGTATTATTATTCGATTCTAGACTGAGGTTGTTTCCTGGGAAGCTAAAATCGAGATGGTCAGGCCCGTTTGAGGTGGTGAGAGTCACTCCTTATGGTGCACTTGAGTTGCGAGTTATACACAGTGAAAGAAAATTTTTGGTGAATGGGCATAGAGTCAAGAACTATTAGGGAGGAGCAATTATCTTGAGAAAATCAAGGTTGTACTCGATGATGAGTAAGTGAGACTCTTCGTTGTGCCGCGACGTTAAATCAAGCGCTTGTTGGAGGCAACCCAATTTTTATTGCTTTCATAGTTAACTTCTTAATTTTTTTTAGAGTAGATAGATTTTACATTTTCTTTATAGGAATAGAAATTATAGGTATAATGGTGTAGGATGTGTAAATTGAGCATTTAAAAGGTTAGGAGAATCGGGATGTTAATTCAAAAAAACAAATTCGGCGAAACAGCGCCCAACGCTGCCTGGGGCGCTGAAAACAGAATGAAAAATTCCCCCAGCGCCAGGCATAGCGCGAGACGTCGGGCTGGGGGTCAACATGTATTATTATTTTTTTAATTTTCGTTTTTCTTTTTCTTTTTTTTATAACCCATATCCTAAGAACTCAACCCAATTACCCATTTACACTAATACTCCAACCCATCCTAAAACCCATACCCATCCCCAACCCAACCCAACTTAATTAAAACCCAAAACCACACAACTCCACATTAACAAAAGGAAAAAAAACACACGGTCTTCTTCTTCTCTACTGCCACGTCCCTTCTTCCTCCCTCTCAAAATTTTTCTCATGTTTTTTCTTGCTCTACTTCTCAAATCCACAGGTATGTTCTTCTTCTTCTTCTTATTTTTGTGTTTTAATTTGTAGATACCAAGGTACATCCCATCCCCAAGAGCCCTAATCCCTAATTTTTTCCCTTGTGTAATTCTTAAGAAAATTTATGGTTGGTGGCTTGAATAGATTGAAATTATGTGATTATTGTATACGGAGTAGTAAACTAGAATTTCCTCTACTTCGTTAAAAATTGGGAGGGCCACCACGTTCCACCATTGTTGAATTCTAAAGCTCACACTTTATGCCCACAACATGTTTGTAAAAATGTTTGAATGATGATTTTGGTACACCGGTGAAGTCTGAGTAACCGAGTGTCTTTGTGTATGAATTTGGGATAAGTGTGGGGTGTGTAGGGATGCTTTTACATGCTAGGGAATTGGTCTTTGATGTAAATCATGTCCCTACATTATGTATCTTATGTAATGTATGTGTAGAATTAGCTAATGTAGTGTAGTTGTTGTAGTTGTAGAAAGTGGAGTCACACATGCCTCTTGCTTACATTCAAGTGAATTCACATAGCCATGATCAATCATTTGTATGGGTAGCATGGGGAAGTCTTGCGTACGCATAGATTTGGCATACAACACTTGTACTTTTCAAATAAAAATCATGAAATATTGTACATTGCACCTTTGGTTTTAAGTGTGGGGTCATTGTTTGACTTGTACGACTACCTTAGGTATAATTCTTGATGAGTTCTCATGTTCATGTTTTCATTGTGTTGCAGGATATTATGGATCGTGATGGTGCTAAAAAGGGCAAGGGAACTGTCAAGTCCTCCTCCACCTCTCCTACACCCAAAAAGAGAAAGCAGGGAGAAAGCTACTCGCAACAAGCTATGGGAAAACAAATAGCTGGGGGATCTTAGCCGGCACCGTTAAGACCTAGGCCCCGGTTGGACTTCCTCAATGATGCGGTGGTTGCTTGGCACAGGGAATTTGTGTCATATGGTCGATACATCTCCGACATGGGGATAAATACCAAAGCCTTAGAGAGGAATATTCCGAAGGTAATTGGCCAACTCCGCACAAGACATATGAAAAAGCTCTTGAAATGCCCCGGACCTGCAAATTTGAGCATGGTTCAGGAACTTTATGCAAATTGGTAGCAAGGGAATGGCACCTCACGTGTACGGGGAGTAGATGTGCCAATGAATAGGGAGGCATTATGAAAATATTTTGGGGTTGAGGATGTTGACCCAAGAAGACTCCAGAAATTTGTCTGACGTCCGAAGTACACATTGATACGTCACACTCTTTGTGGCGTGGACTCTAATGAAAAGTGGACCAGAAAACAAGGCAATATTCATCTTCACATGGTCTTCTCGGATTTTACCAAGACTGCCAAGGTGTGGCAGAACTTTGTACAGGCCAGACTCATGCCCGTAGAGCACAGTAGCGACTGCATTCGAGCTAGAGTGTGTGTCATTTTTTTCCTAATGACGGGAAGACCCGTCAATGTGGGTGAAATTATGCTTGGAGAGATGGCCCGCACACGGTTTGGGCGACAGATTAAAAGGTTCTTCTTTGGTAACTTGCTAACCCATTATCTGATGGCCCGAGGAGTGACGGAGTACCAGGGATGTGATGAGGTGGTGGAGGCTCCCACAGGGCTCATGGACATCACAACATTGCTAGAGACGACGTCTAAGCTTACACAGGTGACAAGATACGAAAGAGACGATAACTTTAGCAGGTACATCTACAAGTCTTTAAATTTTTTAATGAGCAGGTCTAGCATTTCGGACGAGGAGCGTATGCAGTTACGCAATGAATTGTCCAGTTCGTCCAAGGAGATGTTGGGGATTGCACCTGGCAGCCCCGTTCATTCATCGCAGGACATCAACACAGTCTGAGGTTCAGATATAGAGGATGATGGGGGTGATGAGGTTACGGGGACCCTGGCTTTGGTGCCTCTAGGCCCTGATGATGATGAGCCCGAAGCTGCTGATGGAGAACAAGCTGATTTGGAGGACTCCGAGTGACAGGGATTTTTCTTTTCACCCTACTTTGTTTTTTATTTTTATATGCATCAGGGACTATGCATTTCATAAGTGTGGGGTGGGAAGAATACTACTTGTGGTGTAGTTGTATATCTTGTATAAATGTGCTTTGTTTTTATTAGTTTTAACTAGTTTTATTTAGTTTAGTTTTAGTTAGTTTTTTTATTAGTTTAGTTTTGTTTAGTTTTAGTTTGTTTGTTTTAAATAAAAAAATAGGAAAACCTCGGACTTTTCCCGACGATGGATCTGTTGGCCAATTTTCTTGAAAGATAAAGTCCTATTAAAAAAAACACCAAAAAGATTTTTTTTAGAATAGCTAGGTAGTATCCCTTGGTTTTTCTTTAGGCACCGGTTCTTTTCCAAGGGTGTAGCTCAAACCGGGTACATTAATTTTTTTTAGGAGAAGTTTGGAATAGTCATTGACGTGTTTGGTGCTAGCACATTAGGTTATGACATACATTCTGTTCTCCCTTGTAATTGATTTGATCTGTGAAGCCTAAGTAAAAGTAAATAGCCTATTTTGTGACGCCTTAGCTCAGTTGTTTGACTTGTATCCCACATAGTGTACTATTGCTTAATTTTCTTAATTATGTGTGCTTGCTTGATTTGAGAGTTGAATAGAACTGTTGTGATTGAGTCATGTGCAATACATGTGTGAGGCCTAGTGATCTTCTATGCTATCCTGTGTAGTCTAGAACTTGCCCCCTGTATTAATCGAAGCAAAATTATAGGTTATGCTAATCTAGGAGATGTCGTAGGCATTTTCTTGCTTGATCATGGATGTGCTTGTCACATAAAAATAAAATGTTTCGTTTCTAGCCCCTTTGAGCCTATAGACCTTTACATTGGCACCCACATTACAAGTTGTACCCCTATTTTGTTCTTAATTTGAGATTGTTTAGCCTTTACCACCTAAGGAACTTAGTCGCTAAAAGAATTAAGGTGAGATATTGGGGATTAGTTTTTGAGTGGAGCCATGGAAGGGCCCTTATTCTTTCTTTTTCGTGCACTAAAGTTGAAATCAAAAGTCACTAGCCAATGATTTAATGTATGTAGAAAAAGATACACACCTCCACTTCTTATTAAATTGTGCTAGTGGGAGTATAGAAGTGCTTAATTGAAAAAGGTCTATGTTGTATATGGTTTGTGCAAGTGAATCGGTTGAGAAGAATATGTGTTTGAGTTGTGAGTGTAGTGTATTAAAGTGCTTAGGAGGGTTAGTCACTATTACTAAATATATCATACCCGTCCCTTAGCCTATATTACAACCTTAAAGTCCTAATTGATCTTAGATTTGGCTAGCTTAAATTAGTAGAGATCTACACTACGGGAAAGCTTATGGTACGATCACGGGATGCATATGAATTCTTTGTGAGAGTGAGTGGAATTTTGTTCAATTGTGTGTTGTCCTTGAATTATATTCAAAAGCGTCTTTGAATGTGTGGACTAGTCTATATTCACTCTTTTGTTTGTTGGTGAGGGAACATGATCTCATGAACGATTGGTAATGTTGTAAACTTTCTAGCTGAGTAAATACCTGAGCTGAGAGGGCTTAATGGTTACAAGTTGACTCTTGAGGTCGGGTGGTTGTAAATAGGTTATTGGAGTGATTGAATTGTTATACTTGGGCATGTTTAAAAAAAGGGAAGAATGTGAATTTTTGTATGTTCATGCTTGATTGCTAGTATCGATCATAGTCAAGGGTAAAAATGTGTGATTAAAAGTAAAGTTCTCCTTTGTAATGAACTTTGCACATGTTGGAGGGTAGTTGTTTGTCCCAATGCTCGAGGACGAGCAAAAGTCTAAGTGTGGGGTGTTGATGTTTAGATTAAAATATATATATATATATATATATATATATTTGCATGCATATCGCCTCATATTTTACTTTTGTTTTGTGGATTGTGGATGTAAACGTGATGATTTATATTAATTTGAAGTGTTTTTATGTGTAGGAATGATCCGGGAGCAATCGAGTGCGAAACATGCAAAATTAGAGCCAAAACAGACGAAAACGGGCAAAGGGAATAGCGGGGCGCCACAATCAGTGCCTTAAGACACCTGTGGCGCTGGAGGCAGTATGCAAAATTGAAGTATCACCATGGCTGGCGCCTGACACTGACCTGGGCACCAGTGACGTAAAATTTTCCTATTTCGCTCGGGACACGGTTATTTCGGCCCTAGACCTGCCCAACACGTATAAAAGCAAGACTAAACTTAATTGTGAGGGGGTTGACGCCACTTTGGAGGAACAATACACACGAGAACATTAGGAAGCGAAGAGATCTCAGTTTTCTTCATCTTTTTCTAATATTATCAATTATTCAACACTTATGAATTGGTTTGGTTACATCATGAGTGGCTAAAAACCCATTGTTCTGTGATTTAGCCATGAATATTGTTGTTTAACGTTAGCTTAACCTTGATTATAATTCACTAATATATGATTGTTTCATCAATTCTGTGATTAATTGCTTAACTGTCTGGCCAGCAGTTAGGTTCTATTTACTATATATGCTATGCTTGGGAAAACCGTGTATAAATTAGAGAAGAATTGAAGATAGCGCGATCTTAACTGTTAGGGGGGGAGAATTTGTGGTTAGGATAGGAATATACCTAGTCATTTTGCTTAATTAAATATCGTAATCTTAATGTGTTCTTAATAGATTAATTTCATAGGAAAATAGGCATTAATCTATTTCGAATAGGTGAGTAGTACTTCGGGAGAAGGCTATGATAGCAGTTATCGATTAATTACCAACCATGAGTGAATTGTATGAAAGGGAGAGTTAAGTAAAACAAAATATGAATGGTGAATCGATCACAACCTGGAATATTTGTCTCTACTGAATACACAACAATCAACTCGTTATTTGATAATTTAGTTATTAGTTAGAATCGTAGTTTAATAAAATCATCTTCTTGGATTTTGATTTGGCTTGACTGAATAAAAATTTTAGTAATTTAGTGAGTAGTTGATACAAGTCTTTGTGGGTTCGACACTCGACTTATCATTTTATTACTTGTACGACTACGTATACTTGTGTGTGCATTTGAGAGCAACAATCGGCAGCTCAACAAGGTAACAGTCAAGAACAAGTACCCACTGCCAAGGATATATGACTTGTTTGATCACTTGCAAGGTCTAAGTACTTCTCCAAGATTGATTTAAGATCAGGGTATCACCAACTGATGATCAGGGAGTAGGATATTCCAAAAATAGCTTTCCAGACTCGGTATGGACACTTTGAATTTCTGGTAATGTATTTTTGGCTAACGAGTGCACCGACAGATTTCATGGATCTTATAAATCGAGTATCCAATACTTTCCTCGAATCTTTCGTGATAGTGTTAATTAAATACATCCTTGTGTATTTGCAAAGCCGGGAGGACCATGCCGATCATCTTAGGGAAATTATGCAAATTTTGAATTACCACAAGTTGTATGCAAAGTTTTTGAAGTGTGAAGTTTGGCTTGAATTTATCACTTTTCTTGAGGTCGTGTCGTCTCTAGTGAGGGGATCAAGGTTGATCCTTAAAATATCGAAAATGTGAAAAATTGTCCTAGACCTACGACTCCAACAGAGATTCGTGGTTTCTTGGGCTTAGATGGGTATTAAAAGAGGTTTGTGGATGCTTGTAAAAAGATCTTCCAAGAGTTGAAGTAAAGATTGACCATGACATTGGTGTTGATCTTACCAGAGGATACAAATGGGTTTGTGGTATATTATGATGCTTCAGGGATGGGACTTAGGTGTGTATTGATGCAACATGTCAAGGTGATCGCTTATGCTTCTAGGCAACTCAAGAATCATGAGAAGAACTATTCTACATATGACTTAGAGCTTGAAGCGGTGGTATTTGCATTGAATATTTGGCCTCATTATTTGTATAGGGTCCATGTTGACATATTCACGGACCATAAGAGCCTTCAATATAGTTTCAAGCAGAAGGAATTGAATCTGAGGCAAAGAAGATGGCTTGAGTTACTCAAGGTCTACGACATCGATATTCTATATCATCCAGGGAAGGATAATGTTGTGGTTATGTCTTGTGAATATATTTATGATTTGTTATATTTAGTTGAGATCGATGCAGTGTGTACATGCAAAAATCGGATCTTTGAAGGAGTCCTTGATGTTGAAATTGGTTCTAAGGCTTATCGGTTAAGGTTGAAGGAAGAATCTTCAATCGAGATTTTGTTGATCGACTTTTATGTATTGAGGTGACGTGTTATCACTCCTGGGTATGTGCATGGTGAGTTTATAGAATGATTTGATGGATTTGGAACGTCTCTTGGAACGTTGAGGATAAACTTATATTTATGTGGGGGATAATGTAGTGACCCAACCAGTCGTTTTGAGCTCTAGCATCCGTTCGGTGGTTTGAGTTCTTGAGTAGCTTCATATGATGTATCATGACTTGCGCGTATTGGTTTCTATGTTCGATAGGCTCGGGATTGATTTGGAAGAAAAATACTCATTTGGAAGCTTCAAATTGAAAAGTTGATCAAGGTTTAACTTTTCTGTAAACGATCTCAGATTCATATTTTGATGATTCTAGTAGGTTCGTATGGTGATTTGGACTTCGTTGTATGTCTGTATTTTGATTTGGAGGTTCCTAGGTTGAATTAGCTCTTTTTCGTGAAGGCTGGCAATTTGAAGGCTTGGAAATTTCCTAAGTTTGACCGAGAGTTGACTTTATGGCTATCAGGTTTGAATTGTGGTTTCACAACTTGGAATAGGTCCATTTTGTCATTTAGAACTTGTGTGAAAAGTTTGGTGTTATTCCAAGTTGGTTTGATAGGAATCGGATACTTGGTTGTGATTTTGGAAGTTCTTGAGTTTCATTATAATTTTGATGCATTTTGGTGTTTGATTTGTAGTTTTATACGTTATTTTAATGATCCTAATGCGCGAACGAGTTCTTATGAGGTTTATATACATGTTGGTATGATTTAACGAGGTCCCGAGAGGCCTAGGAGAGTTTCAGATTATTTTTGCTAAGTTAGGTGTGTTGGTTCTGGTTTTCTTGTATTTGCGATGAGGAGGATGCAAATGCAACCTTCCCATTTATGAAGTTGTGGTTGCAATTGTGACTCATGGCCGCTAGGTAGGGGCCTCGCATTTTCAAGGATTGTGTCGCATTTGTGACAGTCTGGGCGTTTTCTTTTGCGAGTTCTGCGTTGCTTTTGCGACTGGTCGCTGGGAAGGGCTTTGCATTTGCGAAGCATTTTATTGCAAATGCAATATCTGCTGGGTTTTCAGGGGTCGCTTAGCCTTTGTTCTCTTTTGCGGAGGTCGTATTTGCAAACCCCTGGTCGCAATGCGACATCTGCAGCTAGTTATATGTTGTGTATTTCAGGACTTAAACTCATTTTATCACAATTTAAGCTCTAGACTCGGTGGGAGGCGATTCTTGCAGGGGATTTTCGGACATAACAATTGGGTAAATGATTTTGATTCAATTTTAATATTATAACTTGATTACTTATGGATTTTAACATCAAAATTATGAAATTGAAGAGAATTTTTGAGGATTTTCGACTATGTTTTGAAAAATAAAAATTTGAGATTTGAGAGTCTAATTGGACTTGGTTTTGAAAATTACTCATATATTTGGACTCGTGGGGTTATGGATAGTTGAGATCTACCTTTCGCCTATGGTTTTGCACTGTCATGCCTCAAACCTGAGGAGGCGTGGCTGGCACTCGATGCTGTGCTGGCCCGAGCGAACCACTCTGCAACTCTTTTTTTTCTTTGTAACTATCATGGGCCAACATGGCCACAACTCGTAATGTATAACTATAAGTGGGAAAATACTGTATCAATGAACCATCTTTCTTAAAACATGAATACATATGGGCCGTCAAGGCCTCTGACATGCTGTACAAAATGAACCTCTGTCTACAAAGCCTCTAAGATTATTTGACGTCCAATGGGGTAGGGTACTGGCCTACCCATAAGTCTGTAGCAAAACTCTGACACGATGACTTATAGACTCGGTTGCACTCCGAATAGGGTAGAGTCTTACCGATCCTTCGCTGAACGTTAACCTAGTTTACCATGAGGGCTCGACAATATGATTATCTATACCTGCAGACATGATTGCAGCGTCCCCAACAAAAAAATATTAGTACAAATAATGTACTGAGTATGTAATGTGAACTGAAATGTAACAATAAGTCAACATTAATTAAAGACATATAAAACTCAACCTGAATCTCTGAAGTGCCACCGTATCTGCATATATGTATATATATGTATATATATATATATATAACCTTTTTGGAACTATTATCCATGTCGATGCATGACTGCCCAACTGATTAGTGGTAATTGCCCAACCGGCTGTAGCACGGTGGTAAATGTATGACTGCCTGAACTTTCCAACCGGCCATAGCTCGGTGGTAAATGAATATGCATGACTGCCCAACCGGTGATAAATAATGATACATAACTGCCCGATCGGTGGTAACTGCCCGACCAGCCGTAGCCCGGTGGTAAATGCATGACTGCCCGACCGGCCGTAGCATGGTGGTAAATGAATATGCATGAAGATGCATATATTACTATAGTATAAATATTAACATCTTTATCAAATACCTCAATAGGGAACTAGATACATACTTAGACATGCTTGAATATCACTTTACGGGAATGCATAACATAGACATCCTTCACTGCTAAGAGTAGAACCACTTATGGAATATCATTACATTTTACGTATCGTTTCTTGGATCATGCCAAAAGAAGGAAAGATTAGCCTTAACATACCTGGAGTAGGAAAAAATCTATATGATATTCTTGAGAAAGATTGCACTGTATTCCCTTAGAATCACAAAATCCCGTTATATTATAATATGGAGTCTCGTACGAATTTCCAAATCCCCTCACCTTCGTTCTTGGCTTTGCCTTTCTGTAACTCCCCTTTCTAGTCTCTCTTACTCATAGTTCTATGATAAGTATGCCACTAATTTGTAATGAAATTATGAATCCTTCTTCTTTGGATTGCCGAGAAAGTTTACACAAGAAAATGAATGAAAAGTTATCAAGCAGATGATGAGAACCAAAGGCAAATAAAATGACAATAGTCCAACTCTTAGTTTAGGATATTTTGTTGCAAGGAATGGATAAGGATATTACAATCCTAATTTAATTGCCTAAGTCAAGAGTCACTATTACATCCTTCAATTGCTGCCACGTGGGTGGCTTTGTCCCTACCTACTAATTATTCACAAATCCTTAATTATATGGTTACTCATTAAATCAATAATTAACTAATTATCCACATAATTAAGAATTATCTCGAATTACTTAAAATATCACTCATTTTTAATACACTTTATACATCTTATAATCATGGTCATGTGGTATATTACTAGTCCATAAATACCGGGCACTATAGCTTGGACCGTATTTTATCTCTAAATGTCAAACTTCGACCAACCTCATTTTCTTCAACTCGTTTACCCTCTCACCTTCACGACTTTACTTATCACTTGTAATAAATATCATAAATACTTATAACCTCGAAGATAGTCTTATCCTCATCCTAAAGTACTATTATTAAAGTATTAAAATATTAATAAAGCATGTTACCATATTAACAATACATACACTATTATTTCATTAAAACGTCCTTGTAAAAAAATGCATATATTTTCTCAACTTCTAGTTTTCTTAATCTCATATAAAGAGTACAAGTTTTTGTACGCTAAATTCTTAAAATGGTAAAAATATAATCTTCTTTTTTTGAGAGAAAATAATTTTTATATTTACAATAAAGAAAATCTCATAAACTTTCTCATATTATGTATATAATTTCAAGCATATTCGAAAGTAGATATCAATAACTATATGAAATCATATTTTTCAAACGTTTTTACAAAATGTTCCACTCAAAATACCATATCAAATGTATATAACGGTAGCACGGTTGTTAAACTTACGGGGTCTTACAATAACATAGTCACAAATTCTCTATAATCCCATGAATGGTCTTAATCTCTTCAAGCTCATATGGATTACTATCACTTATCTTAATATTAAAATACGGGATGTAACATGCACGGGCGGGCTTGAGGTTGACTTTTGTTGATTTTTGGAAATTGGGTAAAGCTTACAAATTTATCAATTGAAATCTATTCCTTTCGCATTGGCTGATATTATCGAGTCGTTTTAGGCTAGATTTGGGTCGGACGGAGGTGATTTTCAAAGGAAGGCTATTGTTGAGTATTAATTTGGCTTATTTGAGGTAAGCGTCTTGCCTAGCTTTGGTTGAGTGAATTTTTCCTATTATTTGATATTGTTTACTACATGCGGGGGTGATTTATATATGAGGTGACGAGCGTATATACATGTTCCATGGGTATTCATGCTCAGGGTAGATTCTAGATTACTTTGTGCCTTATTTGGTTGTGTGTTTTACTTTGTTCAATGTGTTACTAGATTAATAGATTTCGTGAGTACTATAAACCGTACTAGAGGAATGTTGAGGCTATTGGTAACTTATTTTGAACATGATGAACAAAATGTTAGACGTCAGCTATATTTTCCTTGGGGATAGACACATGTAGGCTATGGATACACATCCAGACTTCATCTTGTAATATTCCTTAATTGGGACGTGTACACTTTGTGATGCTTATGTGATTCTTTGAACGACTACTTGGACTTGGTTGTTGTACTTGATTTAAACATGATTATTCTTTATCCGCACTTTTGTTGTTATCATGTCCTTGTGCACTTTTTGATAAGTTATGAGAATGTGTCTCTTGATGATAATTTGTTATTTTGCATTGTTGTGTAATTTTGGTTCATGTGGACATGTTGTGCGAATTGATTTTAAATGCACATGCTGAGACATAAGGGAGGTATTTCATTTGTCATGCGTATGCAGCGAAATAAGGGTAGCTAGATTCTCGTGTGACGGCATAAGGGTGGTGCTTATTGATGCGACGCAGCGAGATGAGGGTTACTTATGCGCGTGTAGCAATATAAATGGAAATATTCATTGTGATTCTCACGCGGCAAAATAAGGGTGGCATTGTGTGGATGTGATGTGATAGCACAGGGCAATTTTTATCGATTATGATGTGTGTCACGACCCAAACCAGAGGGGCGAGACGGGAACTCGAGCCTTACTTGCCGAGAACCAACGTGATGTGTCCTTAACATATTATCATGGGTAAATGGGCTATAAGTGTTGTCATGACATAACCAGAATAAAACATAAGGGAATACTCGACATAGGCCAATCCAAAAATGATATATATGGGATACACGGGCCTATACAGCAGAACAAAACATCTATACATATGGCATCTGGTTACAAGCCTTTAAAGATTACATAAACATCATAAGGTCAAGCCTCGTCACACCCATAGCATACGTACATCAACATACTGACTCCAAACATCATTGGTGTACCTTATGTTGGGAAAATGTGGCCATGCAATGGTATACCCTATATTGGCAATGATATCTGGGAATGGTGTACCATGCATTTAAGATCAAATCAATTAGGTAGTGGTTTACCCTATATTGGAAACACAAATAGGGATGGTGTATCCTATACTGGAAGGAGATCAGGGAGTGGTGTACCCTGCATTTAAGCTCACATCATCCAGGGAGTGGAGACCCTATGTTGGAAAAGGGAGACTAAGAAGTGGATACCCTATGTCTACAATAAAATTAATTAGGGAGTGGAGACCCTATATTAGAAAAGGAGACTAGGGAGTAGAGACACTATGTCTAAAATAAAATCAACTAGGGAATGGAGACCCTATGTTGAAAAAGGAGACTAGGGAGTGGAGACCCTATTTTGAAAAAGGAGACTAGGGAGTGGAGACCCTATGTCTAAAATAAAATCAACTAGGGAGTGGAGAACCTGTGTTGGAAAAGGAGACTAGGGAGTGGAGATCCTATGTCTAAAATAAAATCAACTAGGGAGTGGAGATCCTATGTCTAAAATAAAATCAACTAGGGAGTGGAGGTCCTATGTTAAAAAAGGAGACTAGGAATTGGAGACACTATGTCTAAAATAAAATCAACTAGGGAATGAAAACCCTATGTTAGAAAATGCAGTTAGGGATTGGTGTACCCTATGCTAACATGCGACTGACTGATGATCTTTTTTAAAGCAAAAACACTTTTTTTAATAAATTTCCCCAACGCTTATTTTTCTAAGGGCATGAACAAATGATTTTTTTTAATTATCCTAGAAGAAAATTCATCATACTAGGTTTTCTTATCTTAGGAGAAAGATTCATCAGACTAAGACGTCTATCCTAGGAGAAAGTTCATCAGACTAAGTTTTCTAATTTATTATCTTAGGACAAAGATTCATCAGACTAAGATTTCTATCCTAGAAGAAAACTCATTATACTAGGTTTTCTTATTTATTATCTTAGGAGAAAGATTCATCTGACTAAGATTTCTATCCTAGGAGAAAATTCATCAGACTAGGTTTTCTTATCTTAGGAGAAAGATGAGATGACCCCAAAAGGTCATCCCGGGTAATTATAGCTAAATATGTGTTCTGAGGCTGTGAAAGCCTCCTTTTATCTCACCTTGATGTGCGTGCGCAGCCCGGGCATGGGAAGCCGTTAAGTGGAAAATTGATAAAATGATGATTTTGTATTAATTATTTGAGTAAAGTTGACTTTGGTCAATATTTTTGGTGAACGGGCCCGGAACCGTGATTGGACGGTCCCGGAGGGTCCGTAGGAAAATATGGGACTTGGGAGTATGCCCGAAATCAAATTTCGAGGTGCCAAGTCCGAGAAATGAATTTTTGAAGAAAATTATTTTCTGAAAAATCTAAAGGTTTTTGAAAATGAGATTTGATGTGAAACCTGTGATATTGGGGACGTATTATGGTTTTGAAGCCCGGAACAGGTTCAATATGTCTTATATGTGTTATCTGTGAAATTTGGTGGGAAACGGACTTAGTTTGACGTGATTCGGATCGAAAATGGAAAATTTAGAAGTTTTGGAAGTTTAAAGGAATTTCATTGATTTTGAGGTTTAATTCGATGTTCATGATGTTATTTTAGTGTTTTGATTACTTGAATAAGTCTGTAGGATGTTTTTGAGGTTGTGTGCATAATTGGTTTGGAGCCCCGAGGGCTCGGGTGAGTTTCGGGGTGTTTAGAGTTGAAAACCCACTACCGGTGCACTAGTTCTGGTGCGCCCGCACCTGCGAGACTGCAGTGGATAACCAGCCGGAGGTGCGGTCCAGCCCCAGCCAGCCCAATTCCGCAGGTGCGACACATTCTTCGTAGAAGCGGTTCCGCACGTGCGGAAGCACCTCTGCAGGTTCGGCCCTCAGTGGCTTAACCCATTTCCGCAGGTGCGATGGATTTTCCGCACCTGCGAAAGCGCAGGTGCGACCCTGCCACCACAGGTGCGAGGGTCGGGCAATGTTTAAGTTAGATGTTCATCCGATTTATTCTTTATTACTTCACGAAAATAGGAGACCAAGCGCGATTTTCTCAAGAGAGTTTCTTCCCAAATCATAGGTAAGTAACCCCTAAGTAGTTTCTTTCAACTTTCTAATAATTTTCATCAACTTTTATCAAGAATTCTAGAGTTCTAATGGTAGAAAATTGGGGATTTGGGTAGAGTTAGGGCTTTTTGATTATTTGGGAATTTGACCTCGTTTTGGAGTCGAATTCCAATAACAATTATATATTCGGGCTCGTGGGGGAATGGGTGATCGGATTTTGATCCGAACCTCGTGTTTTGACCAAGTGGGCTCGGGGTCGATTTTTGAAATTTTGGAAAGAAAGTTGGGAATTCTATATTTAAGCATTGGAACTAAATTGTTAAGCATTTATTGATGTTATTGAGTCAATTATGTCTAGATACTATTGATTTGAAGTCGGGTTCGAAAGGAAAAGCGGTGCTAGAGGCTTGATTTGGATTCTTGGAGTCGAGGTAAGTGTTTGGCTTAAACATAGCTTGAGGGAATAGGTTTTGAGTCATATGTGCTACGTGTTATTATCATGTTCAATGTATAGGTGAGGTGATGAGTACCTATACCTTGTTGTCAAGAATGCCCGTGAGTCATATCTTATAGTATATGTAATTTTCTTCGATATCCATTGTGTTATGAAGTAGATTTCATTTTGGAGATTATTCAATTATTGGAAATACTTGGTTGTGAACAATGTTGAATAGTTGTTCGGTTGAGGATTATTTGATTATGTTGTACATTCAGTGAGATTGGTTATAGTTGTGTCCCTTGCCGGGACGGTGATATTTCTGTTATTGTTCCCTTGCCGGGATTTTGTAAATTATGGGTTGTATTGTGGTTTTTCCTTACCAAATTGTTGTTCTGGTTATTGTTTGGGTGAGGGAGAGTGTAAGGCACGAAGGGTGATTCCGTGCCATGATTGTATATTTAAAAGAACGAAGGTTAATGTCGTGCCGATATTGTGACTTTAAAAGCACGAAGGGTGATGTCGTGCCATGATATGAGATATAATGCATGAAGGATAATGCTGTGCCATGATATTGTAAGGCAAAAGCACGAAGGGTGATGCCATGCACTTGTTTTGGTGAGAACGAGAGTAAAGCACGAAGGGTGATGGCGTGCACTTGTTTGTTCTCTGTTGTTATTTTGATACCAGATGGTTGTCATGTTCTGTTACTCAATAAGTGTTTTCCCTTTTGTACCCCGGCATGTTTTCCCCGTATTTGTACTTAACTGTTTGCTTCCTACCGTTATTTCTGTTATATATCATTGAATTTCACAGGTGTTTAGTATTTGTCGTGTCCTAGCCTCGCCACTACTTCACCGAGGTTAGGCTCGGCACTTACTCAGTACATTGGGTCGGTTGTACTGATGTTGCACATGCACTTCTTTATATTGTGCAGATTACGGTACCAGACCCGGTGGATAGTGATCGAGGGAGTTTCCTTCAGTCCACAGGCGACACTGAGGTAGTCCTGCAGGCATCCGCAGGCCTTGGCGTCACCTCCTATCTCGTTCCTTTTTCTTTCTGTCTTCTCTTGTATTTCCGAGATAGTTGTACTATTTATTCAGACTTTGTTTTTAGTATTCTTAGATAGTCCGTGGATTTGTGGTGCCAGTTTTGGGGTGTTACTAAGGATTTTTAGTGTCAGATACTTGAAGATGTTATATTTCATAGTTTCCGCATTGTTATTTATGCTTGTTATCACTTATCGCTTTTTCTTTAAATGCCTAATAATAAGGAAATAAACATGTTAACCAGAATGTTGGCTTGTCTAGCGGGTTCAACGTTAGACGCCATCACGGTCTCGACGGTGGGATTTCGGGTCGTGACAGTTGGTATCAGAGCACTAGGTTGCTTAGGTCTCATAAATTCACAGGTAAACTTGGTAGAGTCTGAGGGATCGATACGGAAATGTCTGTACTTATCCCCCAGAGGCTGCAAAGTTAGGAATAACTTCACATTTGTTCTTCTCTGTCGTGCGATTTGAATTCTAAATGCTAACTGATTTTCTATTATGTCCTCTCGCAGATGGCGAGAATGCGTGCTTCCTCATCTACCGATCAGCAGCCCGATCCTCCTGTTGCAGCTCCTACGAGGAGCCGAGGATGAGGCCGAGGTCGTGCTAGAGGCCAAGGCAGAGCCAGGGCTCAACACAGAGCAGCAGCCCCAGTAGAGGACCCACAGGTAGACTTTGCCGGTGAGGTTCCTGCTCAGGCAATTCCAGTCAGACCAGCTCAGGTCCTAAAGGGGTTCATTGCCACCTCGGTTCTTTAGGACGCTCTGGTCCGTTTAGTGGGCCTTATGGAGAGCGTGGCTCAGGCTGGTCTTCTTCCTACTGCACCAGCCGTCTCTCAAGCTGGGGACCTAGACTCCTACTACCCGCACACCAGAGTAACTAGCTCTCAGTTCTAAACTCCAGCACCTTAGGCAGTTGGAGCAACTCCTCCGGGTTTTGTGGCATATGCAGTAGAGGGGGCAGCCATGTCTGCCGATGCTTTGTGGAGGTTGGATCGGTTCACCAAGCTATTTTCTACTACATTTACTGGTGCACCATCAGAGTATCCCCAGGATTTCTTGGACAGTTGCTATGAGGTTCTTCGGAACATGGGCATCGTGGAGTCCAATGGAGTTGATTTTGCTACATTCCGTCTTTCTGGTACCGCCTTGACTTGGTGGAGGGAATACTGTTTGACTAGACCAGCTGGGTCTTCGCCTTTGACTTGGGCTCAGTTCTCCGAGTTATTCTTGGAGAAGTTTCTACTAGTTACTCAGAGGGAGGGTCTTCGGAGGTAGTTTGAGCGCCTCCAGCAGGGATCTATGACTTGTTACACAGTATGAGACCATGTTCATTAATTTTTCCCGACATGCTATCATGATAATCCCCACCGATCGTGAGAGGGTGAGGAGGTTTATTGAGGGTCTAGCTCAGCCTATTAGACTCCAGATGGCCAGAGAGACAGGTACTAATATTTCATTCCAGGATGCGGCCAATGTGGCCAGGCGTATTGAGATGGTCTTATCACAGGGCAGTGGTCAGGGGCCTGACAAGATACCTCGCCATTCCGGTCGATTAAGTGGTGCCTCATTTGGAGGCAGAGATTCCTTTGGCAGAGGTCATCCTCCTAGGCCATTCCAGTCTGCATTTCATGTAACTGTAGTGCACCACCAGCTCCTATTAGTGCCCCGCTGCTTCAGAGCTTTCAGGGTGGTTATTTTGGTTGACAAGGACAGTTTCAGGGCCAGCAGTCTCAGCAGTAGAGGGTTTGTTACTCTTGTGGTGATCTAGGGGAAATTGCTAGGTATTACCCCCGAGCTTCTGGTAGTTCTCAGCATCCGGAGATCGAGGAGGTCGAGGAGCCAGAGGTGGAGTCCAGTCAGTTAGAGGTGGAGGACAGGCTATGAGAGGTAGAGGTCGGACCACAGTAGGTAGACCCAGAGATGTTCAGGTTGGAGGGGCTCCGCCCCGATGCTATGCTATTCCTGCCAGGCCTGAGGCTGAGGCCTCTGATGCAGTCATTACAGGTATGGTTTTAGTTTGCAGTAGAGATGCTTCGGTTTTATTTGATCCGGGGTCTACATTCTCCTCTTCTTATTTTACTCCTTGTCTGATTATGCCCCGTGATTCCCTGGGTACTCCTGTATATATATCTACACCGGTGGGTGATTCTATTGTGGTAGATCGAGTCTACCATTCATGCTTAGTGGTTATTAGTAGTTTAGAGACTCAGGTAGATCTTTTTCTTCTTGATATGGTTGACTTTGATGTTATATTGGGGATGGATTGGTTATCCCCATATCATGTTATTCTGGACTGTCATGCCAAGACAGTGACCTTGGACTTACCGGGAGTACCTCGATTGGAGTGGAGTGGGACTCCTAGTCATTCTTCTGGTAGAGTTATTTCATACATGAAGGCTCGGCGTATGGTCGAGAAGGGTTGTTTGGCCTATTTGGCCTATGTTCATGATTCTAGTGCCGAGGTTTCTTCTATGGATTCTGTGCTCGTGGTTCGTGAGTTCCTAGAGGTATTCCCTACTGACCTGCCGGGTGTGCCACGACAGAGATATTGACTTTTGTATTGAGTTGGCTCTGGGCACTCAACCCATTTCTACTCCGCCATATCATATGGCCTCGCCAGAGCTGAAGGAATTGAAGGATCAGTTGTAGGATTTTTTGGATAAAGGCTTCATCAGGCCTAGTGTTTCTCCTTGGGGTGCCCCAGTGTTGTTTGTTAAGAAGAAAGATGGCTCAATGAGGATGTGTATTGACTACCGGCAATTGAACAAGGTTACTATTAAGAATAAGTATCCTTTGCCGAGGATTGATGATTTATTTGACCAGCTTCAGGGTGCCACAGTGTTTTCCAAGATTGACTTGAGATCTGGCTACCATCAACTGAGGATTAGGGCGTCTGATGTCCCTAAGACAACTTTTCGCACTCGGTATGGGCATTATGAGTTCTTGGTGATGTCATTTGGGTTGACAAATGCCCCCGCTGCTTTTATGGAGTTGATGAACCGAGTATTCAGACCATATTTGGACTCATTTGTGATTGTTTTCACTGATGGTATTTTGATTTAATCCCGTAGCCGAGAGGAGCATGAGCAACACCTTCGAGTCATCCTCCAGACTTTGAGGGATAGTCAGTTGTATGCCAAATTTTCCAAGTGTGAGTTTTGGTTGAGTTCGGTTGCATTGGCCATGTGGTATCGTCAGAGGGTATTTAGGTGGATCCCAAGAAGATTTCAGCAGTCAGAGATTGGCCTAGACCCACATCAGCTACAGAGATCCGGAGATTCTTAGTCTTAGCAGGTTATTATCGTTGGTTTGTGGAGGGCTTCTCATCTATTGCAGCCCCGATGACCAAGTTGACTCAGAAGGGTGCCCCGTTAAGGTGGTCAAATGAGTGTGAGGCGAGCTTTCAGAAGCTCAAGGCAGCCTTGACCACGGCACTGGTGTTAGTTTTGCCCACATGTTCAGGACCATATACCGTGTATTGTGATGTTTCACGGGTTGGACTTGGTGCAGTGTTGATGCAGGATGGCAAGGTTATAGCTTATGCTTCACGTCAGTTGAAGGTTCATGAGAAGAACTATCCAGTTCATGATTTAGAGTTAGCAGCTATTGTTCATGCGTTGAAGATTTGGAGGCATTATCTGTATGGGGTGCCATGTGAGGTGTTCACGGATCATAAGAGTTTGCAGTATTTGTTCAAGCAGAAGGAGTTGAATATGAGGCAAAGGAGATGGTTAGAGCTGTTGAAGGATTATGACATTACCATTCTATATCATCCGGGAAAGGCCAATGTGGTGGCCGATGCTTTGAGCCGGAAATCAACCAGCATGGGTAGTCTTGCTTATATACCAGTCAGAGAGCGACCGCTTGCTTTGGATGTTCGGACTTTTGCCAACCGGTTCATGAGATTGGAGAATTCTGATACTGGCAGTGTTTTGGCCCATATTGTGGCCCGTTCTTCATTGTATGATCGTATTCGGGCCAGGCAGTATGATGATCATCATTTGTGTGTTCTTAGAGATATGGTTTGGCACGGAGGTGCCAAGCATGTCACCGTTGACGATGAGGGAGTTTTGAGGATGCAGGGTCGTATTTGTGTACCCGATGTTGATGGTATTCGTGAGTTGATACTACAAGAGGCCCATAGTTCCCGGTATTCCATTCATCCGGGAGCCGCAAAGATGTACCAGAACTTGCGGCATCACTATTGGTGGCGGAGGATGAAGAAGGATATTGTAGCATATGTAGCTCGGTGCTTGAACTTTCAGCAGGTTAAGTACGAGCACTAGAGACCCAGTGGTTTGATGCAGCAGATTGAGCTTCCAGAGTGGAAGTGGGAGCGGATCACCATGGATTTCGTAGTTGGGCTCCCACGGACTTAGAGGATGTTTGATGCGGTGTGGGTTATTGTGGATAGGCTGACCAAGTCAGCACACTTCATTCCGGTATCAGTTTCGTATTCTTCGGAGAAGTTGGCAAAGATCTACATCAGGAAGATTGTTCGCCTGCATGGTGTTCCCGTGTCCATTATATCTGACCGAGGTACTCAGTTTACCTCCCATTTCTGGAGAGTATTTTGGCGTGAGTTGGGCACACGGGTTGAAAGATTCATCAGACTAAGACGTCTATCCTAGGAGAAAGTTCATCAGACTAAGTTTTCTAATTTATTATCTTAGGAGAAAGATTCATCAGACTAAGATTTCTATCCTAGGAGAAAACTCATTATACTAGGTTTCCTTATTTACTATCTTAGGAGAAAGATTCATCTGACTAAGATTTCTATCCTAGGAGAAAATTCATCAGACCAGGTTTTCTTATCTTAGGAGAAAGATGAGATGACCCAAAAGGTCATCCCGTGTAATTTTAGCTAAATCTGTGTTCCGAGGCCGTGAAAGCCTCCTTTTATCTCACCTCGATATGTGTGCACATTGCGAGCGTGTGGCTGGGAAGCTGTTAAGTGGAAAGTCGATAAAATGATAATTTTGTATTAATTATTTAAGTAAAGTTGAGTTTGGTCGACATTTTTGGTAAACGGACCAGACCCGTGATTGGACGGTCCGTAGGAAAATATGGGACTTGGAAGTATGCCCGGAATCTAATTCCGAGGTTCCAAGTCCGGGAAATGAATTTTTGAAGAAAATTGTTTTCTGAAAAATATAAAGGTTTTTGAAAATGAGGTTTGATGTGAAACCTGTGATACCGGGCCCGTAATATGGTTCCGGAGCCCGGAATAGGTTAAGTATGTCTTATATGTGTTATCTGTGAAATTTGGTAGGAAACGGACTTAGTTTGACGTGAGTCGGATCGAAAATGGAAAAATTAGAAGTTTTGAAAGTTTAAAAGAATTTCATTGATTTTGAGGTTTAATTCGATGTTCACGATGTTATTTTAGTGTTTTGATTACTTGAATAAGTCCTTAGGATGTTTTTGAAGTTGTGTACATAATTGGTTTGGAGCTCCGAGGGCCCGGGTGAGTTTCGGGTGGGTTTTGGGGTGTTTAGAGTTGAAAAATCACTGCTGGTGCACCAGTTCTGGTGCGCCCGCACCTGCGAGCCTTGGGCCGCAAGTGCGAGACCGCAGGTGCGGATAACCAGACGCAGGTGCGGTCCATCCCCAGCCAGCCCAAATCCGCAGGTGCGACACATTCTTCGCAGAAGCGGTTCCACAGGTGCAGAAGCACCTCCGCAGATGCGACCCTCAGTGGCTTAGCCCATTTCCGCAGGTGCGATGGATTTTCCTCATCTGCGAAAGCGCAGGTGCGGTGCGAGGGACGGGCAGTGTTTTAGTTAGATGTCCATCCGATATCTTCTTCATTTCTTCACCAAAATAGGAGACCAAGGGCGATTTTCTGAAGAGAGTTTCTTCCCAAATCATATGTAAGTAACCCCTAACTAGTTTCTTTCATCTTCCTAATAATTTTCATCAACTTTTATCACGAATTCTAGGGTTTTAATGGTAGAAAATTGGGGATTTGGGTAGAGCTAGGGGTTTTTGATTATTTGGAAATTTGACATCGTTTTGGTGTCGTATTTCAAAAATAATTATATATTCGGGCTCGTGGGGGGATGGGTGATCGGGTTTTGGTCCGAATCTCACGTTTTGACCAAGCGGGCCCGGGGTTTTTGAAATTTAGGAAAGAAAGTTGGGAATTCTATATTTAAGTATTGGAACTGAATTGTTAAGCATTTATTAATGTTATTGAGTCAATTATGTCTAGATACGATTGATTTGGAGTCGGGTTCGAAAGGAAAAGAGGTGCTAGAGGCTTGATTTGGATTCTTGGAGTCGAGGTAAGTGTTTGTCCTAACCTTAGCTTGAGGGAATAGGTGTTAAGTCATATGTTCTACATATTATTATCATTTTCAATGTATAGGTGAGGTGACGAGTACCTATACCTTGTTGTCAAGCATGTCTGTGAGTCATATATTATAGTATATGTAATTTTCTTCGATATCCACTGTGTTATGAAGTAGATTTCATTTTGGAGATTATTCAATAGTTGGAAATACTTGGTTGTGAACACTGTTGAATAGTTTTTCGGTTGAGGATTATTTGTTTATGTTGTACATTCAGTGAGATTGGTTATAGCTGTGTCCCTTGCCGGGACGGTGATATTTCTGTTATTGTTTCATTGCCGGGATGTTGTAAATTATGGGTTGTATTGTGGTTTTTCCTTACCAAATTGTTGTTCTGGTCATTGTTTGGGTGAGGAAGAGTGTAAAGCACGAAGGGTGATGCCGTGCCATGATTTTATATTTAAAAGCATGAAGGTTAATGCCGTGTCGATATTGTGACTTTAAAAGCACGAAGGGTGATGCCGTGCCATGATATGAGAGATAATGCACGAAGGATAATGTCGTGCCATGATATTGTGAGGTAAAATCACGAAGGGTGATGCCGTGCACTTGTTTTTGTGAGAACGAGAGTAAAGCACGAAGGGTGATGTCGTGCACTTGTTTTGGTAAGAACGAGAGTAAAGCACGAAGGGTGATGGCGTGCACTTGTTTGTTCTCTGTTGTTATTTTGATACCAGATGGTTGTCATGTTCTGTTACTCAATAAGTGTTTTCCCTTTTGAACCCCGGCATGTTTTCCCCGTATTTGTACTTAACTGTTTGCTTCCTACCGTTATTTCTGTTATATATTATTGAATTTCACAGTTGTTTATTATTTGTCTATCGGGTTCAACTTTAGACGCCATCACGGTCCCGACGGTGGGATTTCGGGTCGTGACAAAAGATTCATCAGACTAAGATTTTGTATCCTAGGAGAAAATTCATCAGACTAGGTTGTTTTATCTTAGGCGAATGATTTATTAGACTAGGATGTATTACCCTAGGAGGTAAAAAAGTGAAGAGTAATGGCAAGATTTTACGCACACTAGCAAGACAAATAAAGGCAAAGATTTGACAAACTTCTCTTTTTCGGCTCTTCTCTTCTTTTCATTTTCTTTTCTTTCTTCATTTTTTGAACCACTTTTCTTGCTCTGCTTTGTTCCCGTTTCAAACAAAGAAAATTTTCTCAGTTTTAAAAATGGTGGTCGATTTGTTGAATTGAGTCTTGGGCAGCTTGGCTTTGTGATCATCCAGCCTTTGGGTGACCGACTGTATTGGTAGTTGGCTGCAATGATGGAAGACATTATTGTTACTTTCAAGTGACTTTAACTTTTTATATCAACCCTGATTTTTTCGCTCCCAATACCATTGGTGTTTTGTGGCTCGATCAACCTTGTCTCAAAAAAGAGATTTCTTTTCTAAGATAACCTTTCCTGATATCTTGAATGGATTTTTCTTTTAAAGCAATTTGTCTGTCAGAGAAAATCACGACTGGTAAGTGCCATTTGCATGATGTGCACACTTCATTGTCCTTGTTCAGTACTGCAGAGAGTCCCTGATTAACTTTGAAGTTATTTTTACTTGCTTTAGCCAAGTAGGTGACAAGAGTCTTTTGTATGAGAGCATTTTCATGAATCATCAAGGCATCTTGACTGTAACAAGTGACCAAATTTACTTTGTGCAATTGAAAAGCTGGTAGCAGATTTTGAAATCTTTTCTTGCTTGTTTTGACAAGGATTGACTTAAAGTGAAGGAAACAATGATGCAAAGAAACAATATTAACAATAAATGCCCCTGTCGGGAAGAACAGAAGGAAGATTTTTTTATTTTTTATTTTTTTATATTTTAATTTTAATTTTATTTTGCGGTAACTAGCCTTAATGATCATGACATGCATTTTGGATTTAACGGCCTGATCCATCAAACTGATCAAATCTTCCCTTTTACCATTCTTATGACCTTTGAAGTCGGGCTTGTTCATGCTAATCTTTTGCATCAACTTCATGACTCACTTTCGACTAGTGGTGCCCTGAGGGGTTTCCACCAACAAGTCTCTCTCATTTATTCATCTCTGCTTACCGTCGCCTTACAATGCCCGTGAGGGTTTTCACTAGTAAGACTCTCTTATTTTTTCTTCTTTATTTTTCTTTTCTTTTGCTTTCTTGTGTGAGCAACTTGACAGTGTCCTATGTCGTGTGACAATTATTGCTCATTGCATGCTTCTCTTGACATTCTTGAAGGCTTATCGGGAGGTTTTATTAGGAAGGTTTTTAGATAGGTTTGAAAGAAAGGATGGCATGAAGGCTCAAAGTAGACTCAAAATGAAGTGTTGTAGACTTACAACTCTTGGAATCGACTCTTTCAAAAGTGAAATAAAATCTTTTCCCCAGTTTCGGATACTGGGGATTTTTGAATTTTTTTTTTCTGAATTCTTATTTGGTTGGACCGAATCGTGGAAGGTTGCTACGTATCCTTTTTAAAGGAATCATATCTAATGTAGTTTAAACATTTGACCTAAATATTTTTTTTTCTTTTTGTTTCTCTTTCTTTGTCTTTTTTTTCTTCTCTTTTCTTTTTTCTGGTTTTCAAAACAAGTTCCCCCAGCTTTTATTTTCTGGGGTATGGATCTTTGATTGTTCTTTTCTTCTTCTTCTTTTTCACTTGAACTTTCTAAGAGTTTCTCCAGTTTGTACTCTTGAGTCATGGACTTTTATTTTTATTTTTTTTGGACTTTTGACTCTAAACTTGATTCCAAAATAGGGTGGTCAAAGAAAATAACACAGGCTCAAAAGGGGTAACAAAGGATAAAGTGTTTGGGTAGCAGAAAAAGTGCCTCCTAGCCTTGAGAATTCCAATCATGTTAGCTCTTCACAAACACGACATTGATGGACATGTAGCTTCTTGGGTGTTTTTCAATGTAAAGTTATATGAGCAATACTTTCCTCGCAGTTAATGACTCTTGTCAACTTGGATGACTTTTTCTTGGATTTTGTCTTGATGTAGAAGATGTATTTTACCACTAACTGATCCATTTCAGGTTGTCAGGAATACACCTTCTTTTGAAAAACACTTCTTATATCTTGGTGCCAAACAGACTTCAACCCGTCCGATCATCCTTAAGCCCGATCTTCTCAAATGATTCAAAAGGTAGAGATCCTTAACTTCCACGAGCATGAATGCTTTGGTTCCATGTAAACTTGGCTCATGCTTATTTTTCAAATATTTCATGTCTTTATTCATCTTCAAAAGTGTCTCTTTCTCATTTATCCAATTCCAGACTAAATCAGTTTTTAAGATCTGGCCAAAATTTCTGCATGCATGTCATGTCACGAGAACTAGCGTGAAGAAATATGCACAAAATGGACACAAAATGACTGACTGTTTTTTGTTGAATAAAGGATAGCAAGGTCCGATAACACAAAAAAAGAAGAAGAAAAGACGACAAAATAAACTACCATGGCTAAAAGAGGAGTGACTTTTACATTCCTTCTGATTTAGCACTCAAATTTTGAGGGGTGTGAAGCAGTGAGGTTTTGGACCTGCTACATAGCTTCGTTTTCATGGAGTTCTTAAAGATATATTTATATGATTTAAATGGAGGAAAACCAACACTTTATGAAGGATAAGAAAGGCTGCTGCAATTTGCTCTATTCGTTCCTTCCAGATCTATTCCCCCTCCCTAATGTGTGGGTATGTGCTTATATATAAAGCAAATAAAAGAGACCATGTAGAGGTGAAAAAGATGAGTCCGAAAAAGCCCACGTGATTGGATAAGGATTACCAAAACTTGGAGGACAAGTTCAATAGCTTGGAAAATTTTGGTGGACTTCTTGGAATTGGGATAAGGTTTGTTGGAAGGAATCTTATGGTGTGCCATGTTTCCATTGGCTCTCTTTTTTTTGTTAATTTTCTTTTCTTGAAAATAAGTCAACAAAGTAAAATCTACTCCTAAAAATAACAAGGTAAAATCCCTACATACTCAACTTTTATTTTTTTGAAAGTCTCTAATTTAAAAATTGCACTAAACTAAATAAAATTAAATTCTTGGAAACTTTTCTTTTTTTGTAAATGAAGATAAAACTTATACAAAAAATGTGACTCTTTTTATCTTTTTCGATTTTCTTAAGTAAACCCTTTAAAAGGGTAAAACAAAGTTAAAACATGTAAATTAAAATTAAAATTATTTACATACTAAAATGTGATAAAAAAATCTAAATATGGTCAAACATTTGGTGCTCACGCCTATCTTGGAGTTCGACCTATTGAACACCTACATCTGACATATACATGCCTACTAATTAGGGTGTGCGCCCAAGCCCAAAGGTTGTGTCGCATATTGTGAACTTTTATCATGTATGTTATCAATGTGTTAATAGTATGAGCTTGTGTCTGTTTTCATTTGTCTTTTTATTTGTTAACCTTTTGATATTAAATTTGTTGCAAGACCTGAAAATATGAAAGGTGTTATGAATAGTTTGTAGATATGGTTGCCCATGTATGTGAATATCTTATGGATAAAATCTCCTACTTTATGTCCATCTCATTCACTATTTATAATAGTAAGTCTTCTTATTTTATGCCTATAAAAGGCTATGTAAATTGTAATGGAAGATACACCAAAAAGGAAATAAATACTCCATCTTCTATCTTTGTTTCTTATTTACATTTTACTAAATTGCTTTTTTTATAACACATTATCAGCACGAAGCTCTAATTTTATTCTTAACCCCCGTTAAGTTGAGTCATATTTTATTAAGGTACGTATCACTATATTCATTTTATTTATGGTAGTACATATCATATGCTCACTGTTTGCAGATTACTTGTGCTCTTGGGCATCTTAAATAGTTTAAGTACATTGCAGTGATAAAATAACTATTTTCTTCAGTGTTCATGTAACAACCCGACCGGTCGTTTTGAGCTCTAGCGCGTCGTTCAGCGGTTTGAGGTCGTGAACAACTTCGTTTCAGGTATTATGACATGTGGGCGTGGTCGGAATTTAATTTCAGGAAGTTTAGAGTTGGTTTGGAAAGAAAATCCTCATTTCAAAAGCCTTAAGTTGGAGAAATCAATTAAGATTGGAATTTTGAGTAAACTATCTCCGAATCAGGATTTGAAGGTTCCAGCAGGTTTGTATGATGATTTCGGACTTGAGGGTATGTTCGGATCAGGTTTTGGATAATCCGGGAGCGTTTCGGCGTATATTATGGAAGTTAGCGTTTTAGAAGGATTTCATGAATTTGGGGTTGAAGTGCATATTAGTGAGGTTGATGTCTGTTTGGGATTCCGAGTCTGGGAATAGCTCCGTATGGTGATTCGGGAATTCAGAGCGCGATCGGAAGTGAATTTGGATGTCCACAGGTCATTTTGGAGTCATTTGGCTAAAGATAGAATTTTGAAGGTTTTTGGGAAATCGGGTCGGAAGTGGAAGTTTTGATATCGAGGTCGGAATGCGATTCCGGAAGTTGGAGCAGGTCCATAATGTTAAATATGACTTGTGTGCAAAATGTGAGGTCAATCGGACGTGATTTTATAGGTTTCGGCATCGGATGTACAAGATTGAAATTCTAAGTTCTTAAGGAATTGGATTTGAGTGTGATTCGTGGTTTCGACGTTGTTTAATGTGATTTGAGGGCTCGAGCAAGTCCGTATCATGTTTTGGAACAGGTTGGTATAATTGGACGGGGTCCCGGAGGCCTCGGGTGGATTCCGGGTGGTTAATGGATCAAAGTTAAAGTTGGAAGAAGGGCTGGACTGTTGTCATCTGGTGCAACCGCACCTGCGAGGCTTGGACCACAAGTGCGGAGCCGTAGGTGCGGCTTGAGATCACATGTGCGAGTTTGGTCTTGTCTTAGCTAGGAACCGCAGGTGCTATGGATATTTCTCACCTGCGAAGCCGCAAGTGCGGGAAGTAGGGCGCAGGTGCGATTTGGCTGGAGATGAGGGAAACCTCAGGTGCGGGTGATTTGGTCGCACCTGCGGGATCGCAGGTGCGGAAAATGGGCCTGGGCAGATTGTTTTAAGCGAGAATTTGGTTCATTGTCTTAATTTTCTTCATGGGTTAGGCGATTTTGGAGAGCTTTCAAAGGAGATTTCACCAAGCATCAGGAGGTAAGTAAATTCCTCCAGTTTTTGAATTTAATGCAAGATTATTACATAGATTTTGTAGTAGAAATTGAGGAAAATTTGGGAAATATTGAAGAAACCTAGAATTATGGGAATTTGGATTTTAGCCACGAATTGAGCATGAATATTAGAGTAAATTATATATTTGAGTTAGTGACGCTATGGGTAGGGTATATCTTCGAAAAATTTCAGATTCCGGGCACGTGGGCCTGAGGGCATTTTAGTCATTTCACTGAGCGGAGTTGGGAAAGTATATGGTTTGGAATTTCTGCAAATATTAAAGTATATTTTCATTGGATTTTCGTTGTTTGGATAGTTTCGGAGCGTTGTGCGACGTTTGGGGTCATCGGAAGGGCTTGGAGGCCGGTTAAGGAATTTCGGAGCAAGGTAAGTCTCTTTTCTAACTTTGTGAAGGGGAATTGTCCCCCTAGGTGAATTAATTAATTATATGATATTATCTTCGGGGGCTACATACGCACGAGGTGACCGGAGTCCGTGCGTAGCTACTATTATGCCATGTCCGGGTAGCCTAGGACCCACTAGCATGCTTCATGTGTCTACCTGTAACCCTGCATGTGTTATTAAATTGCTGATATGACCGAAACGTAATTGGGTGCTTAAAATAAAACTAGAGCTCATAGCGTTAACCTTCTAAAAAGAGAATTGTTTCCGCTGTGAATATATGTGTACCTGGACTGGGTTGTGTCATGGAGTATTATTAAACTGGACAAATGAGTTTCAAAAACAAATATTTCAGAACCTATATTTCATGTTTCTTTTAGTAAAGACTTTACCATTTTCCCGAGAGAAATGGTTTTCTTGATAATTTATTATGTGGATATGTGTAACTTTGGGTGCCTGAGTCGCATGAGTGATTCGCGAGCAAGAAGACCCTGTATTTGTGTATGTATTCTTATAAGCACCTGAGTTGCATGTATGATTCGCGAGCAGGTTGGCCTTATTATTTTTAACCGCGTCGCATGATTGATTCGCGAGCGGGGCAGATAGATGCATCTATGGTTTGAGCCGTTTGACCCTCGACAGTGTACAATTTATGTTTATGTTGGTTCGGGACGAACGACCCTCGGCGTTGCTTGCGCATTCTATTTACTGCATAGTTTCTATGAGTTTGCCTGATTACTGGACGAAAATATTAAATTATCAATTGAAATGACAGAGATTTGAAGTTATTAAAAAGATTTCGGAATAAGTTGTTCCTTCCGTCGACAAATTGTCATTTAATTAAATCACCATGTTGATTAATTGTTATTAATATGACGAAGATATAAAGTGTTAAACGTGAACAGAGTCAAAAATGTTTTATTCCTGATTTTAATGAATTTCCCTTGATGATCATGCTTAGCGTCATACTTAAATATTCTAAATTGACCCTTAGTAAGTGTCTAATCTGACCTCTCGTCACTACCTCTCTGAGGTTAGGCGGGCGACTTACTGAGTACACATTGTTTTTGTTCTCATGTTGCACTTGTTGTGCATTTTATTGCACAGGTACTTTCATAGCAATGTCGAGGATTCAGAGACTTAGGTGAGCTGCATCATCCGGAGGCGATCCGCAGCTGACAAAGTCTCCTTCGTACTGTATTCAGTTTTATTTTAAAATTTCCTTGTCCAGTTGTATTTCGGACAGGCTTTGTAATGATTGTGTAAGTTCTTAGAAATTGCTCATGTACTTGTGACACCGGGTTCTGGGATATGTGTTAGTTCATAATTGTTAAAGTATATTATTCAAACCATTTTCCAAATTGACAGATTTTAATTGGTTATTATGTAATAAATTGAAAGGAAATGTTTTCATAAATGTTAAACTCGGGAAGTTATTTCAATTGATAAATGACTGGGCTTGCCTGACATTGATGTCCGGCGCTATCACGACCTTCGAAATTTTGGGTCGTGACAACATGGTATCAGAGCGCTAGGTTCCCGTAGGTCTCATGAGTCATGAGCAAGTCTAGTAGAGTCTTGCGGATCGGTACGAAGACGTCTGTACTTATCTTCGAGAGGCTACAGGGCTGTTAGGAGTACTTCCCTTCTTGATTCTTTATCGTGCGAGTCGCTTCCTTTGAGGCTTATGCCTATGTTCCTTCCTACTCAATCTTAATGTAACGACTCGGTCCGTCGTTAGGTAAAACTTGCATTATAATTTCTGTTATTGACTTTTCATAGGTTGGTTATTCTGTTATTGATATGTTAGAGTCGATAGGCTTGAAATTGAGTGGTTGTAGTGAGAGTTCAGTCATTTAGCCTTTAAAGATAACCTTATTATAAGAAAAGTCAACTGATAGTTGACTTATTAAGAAACAACCCCGGAATGCGAATTTTATGGCTCGGATAGCTTCGTTAGGTGATTTGGGCTTAGGAGTGTATTCAGAATCTTTTTGTGATGTCCGGTGTAGAATTAGGCTTGAATTGGGGAAAGTTAGTTTTTGGCGATTTCCGGTCGGCAGTGGAAAATAGGTTATCGGGGTCGGAATGGAATTTCGACAGTTGGAACAGGTTCATAATGTCATTTTGGATATGTCAGCAAAATTTCAGGTTAATCAGGGTTATTTTGGGTAGTTTCGGCATCGTTGGAGGATTTTAGAAATTTCAAAGTTCTTAGGCTTGAATTTGATGTGATTTTGGTGTTTTGATGTTATTTTTAGTGGTTCGGGAGTGCAACTAAGTTTGAACGATCATATATGAGGTGTTGGTATGTTTGGTTTGGGTCCCGAGAAGCTCGGATGGTTTCGGATGGTTAACGGGGAGTTTGGAATGATTTTGTCAATGCTGAGGTTCTGTTACTAGTGCTTTAGCACCTGCGGATAGGGAGCCGCAGGTGCGGTCCCGCAGGAGAGGACGTGGCACCGCAGGTTCGGAAGTTGGCCAAGCGAAGGGATTTCCGCAGGTGCGAGGAAATTGCCGTACCTGCGAGGCCGCAGGTGTGGGAGGTTAATCGCAGGTGCGAGATTTGGGGCCTTAGGATTTTTCCGCAGGCGTGACCTGGGATCCGCAGGTGCGGTTCTGCAGGTGCGTGTAAATGGTCGCAGGTGCGGATCCACTGGACAAAAGGTATAAAAATGTGCCTTCGCGAATTTTAGCCATTTTCTCAATATTTCATCCGGGTTTGAAGCTTTTGGAAGGGTTTTGAAGAGGGAATTCGATAGTTCTTCACCAAGGTAAGATTTTTGGACTCTAAACTCGTTTATATGTGATTAAAGGTCGGATTTATGGTGGAAATTAGGGAAACATCAGTGTAAATTGGGTTGATTAGGGCTTGAGATTAAGAATCTTTAAAATGGTGATTTGAGGGGTCGTTTGGACTCCGAATTTAGTGTTCTTTATATGTACGGAGACGTGAGATGACGAAGAACAGTTTGGTATAAAAATTTCTGAATTTAGGGACGTGGGCTCGGGGGTCGGGTTTTGACCAATTTCGGGATTTTTAAGCACTTTGATACATTTCGATTAGGATTAGTTCCTTAGCATATTATGATGATATACATCTGATTGTTGGTAGATTTGGAGCACTCATAGGCCGAATTTAGAGGCAAGGGCACTGCGGAGTAGTGTATTAGCCGGTTTTGAGGTAAGTAACGCTTCCAAACTTGGAACTGAGGGTTTGAAACCCCAAACTATTTCATATTTGCTCTTAATTAATGTGACACACTTGCCAAGTGACGTGCATGTGGGCGTTTACCGAATATTTGTAGCCTGGCTCATCCCATGGTGCTATCTACTGGTTATCCTAGATTGATATTGTACTGCGAAGATGGTAATTACCTGGAACGAAATAGAAATCATGCTAAGTATAAATGTTAAGGCTTCACGCCGATGTGTTTAGATCAGAATGGTCGATTATTGCTGTCTCTATCTGTGATTATTGCTTTCATGTATTCGGTCCTGTTATAGTATATGTTTCATGCCTCACTCTCGTAAGTTGCTAATTTATTATATATTATCATTGGTTTGGGATGAATTGCATATGTTAGAGCATTGTAAGTGAGACTGGAAGGTACTGACTTAGTGAGGCTTGCAGCCTGGTTTTGAGACAGTTATGAGGTCGGACTGCACACTACAGCGATCCTGAAATCATGCCTTCGTTGGCTTGAGTGCTTGGGCTGAAAGGAGCCCCTTCGGAGTCTATACACCCCCAGTGAGCGCAAAGATATTGAGGGATGGATTTCCCTGGGCATGGATTTGTCCGAGTATTCTGTTCCGGAGATGGATTTCTCCGTGGGGGCTGGATTGGCCTTTTTCCTCAGTACTTGGTGACTGTGTCACTTGTGATCATGAAATATCCGGGATGGACTTCCCTGGGCCTGAAGGCCATATTCTAGTACTGAGTGGACCACCTCATGAGAGCTTGATTAATGAGTACACATCATTCATGGTTCTATATGCATTCATGCTAATATGAAAAGTTACAGACATATCTTGATACATCGTGTTTATTTCCTGATATATTACTGTCATGTCCAATTTATATACTGTTGTTGAATTATCGGAGGTCTAGTCCGTCACTACTTCTCAACCCCTAGTTTGATTTCGTTACTACTGAGTTGGTGCACTTACGTTATCCCCTGAACCTTGTGTGCAGCTCCAGGTACATCAGAATTTAGCTCGGGTCAGGGAGCACAATAGTTTCATCAGAGTTGACGAGGTAGCAGTTGGCGACCGTGATCTTGTCTTCTCTTTCCTTTCTACCTATCGTATTTATTGTCAGACTACGTTAGTCATTTATTTTGATTGTATTAAGTATTAGAAGCTCATGACTGTGTGTCACTGGATCCGGAATTAGTAGGATTTAGTCTTTTGAATCTCATAAACTGGTTTTCCCAAAAAATTATTGGATTTATTATTATTATTGTTGATTTCAGAATTTGTTAAAAAGGGGCATTTTCGGGGAAATTGTATTTAGTTAGATAAAATGGGTGGCTTGCCTGGTTCCACGACAGGCGCCATCACGAACCCGGAAATGGGTCGTGACAAGTTTGTATCACAGCACTAGGTTAAATAGGTCTCACCAGTCATGAGCAGGTTTTGTAGAGTCTTGCTGATCGGTACAGAGACGTCTGTACTTATCTTCGAGAGGTTGTAGAACCTTTAGGAAAAATCTCACATTCTTTGAATTCTGTCGTATGACTCTGTTGAACTCTGAAACTAAACTTCTGTTGTTTTCATTCTCTCACAGATGGTGAGGACTCGTGCTAATGATAGTGGTGACCATATCCCAGCAGGACCATCCCGAGGTCGAGGCCGTGGAAGAGGGAGGGGTGCAGCCCGCATAGAAGCCGGGGCAGCACTTGTGGACCCTCCCATTACTCAGGAGCAAGTCCCCGCAGCTGAGATTCTAGCGAGGCAGACTCAGGCACCAGCAGTGCCCATTGTGATTCCGGGTCTTCAGGAGACCCTAGCCCATATTTTGACGGTGTGCACCAGCTTGGCACAGGACGTCGCTATGTCCACTACTGCTACTACTTCTTAGGTTGGGGGAGGCATCCACACTCCAGCTGCCCCGACACCTGAGCAGGTCACCCAGGGACTTCAGACACCTGAGGCAGCCCCAGTGCAGCAGATTGCTCCGGTACAGCATTATGTGGTCCCAGATTTAGCTGATGATTAATAGCGTAGGTTGGAGGGTTCAGCAGACTCCAACATCCGACTTTTAGGGGTATAGAGGGCAAAGATGCCCAGGCCTTCTTGGACAAGTGTTAGAGGATACTACGTACTACAAGGATATTAGAGGCCAGTAGGGGTTCCATTCACTACATTCCAGTTTTCAGGAGCTGCACTTGCTTGGTGGGAGGCCTATGAGAGGCGTAGACCCGCTGATGCAGCGCCCCTTACATGGCACCAGTTATCCATTCTCTTTCTGGAGAAGTATATACCACAGTCTCGCAGAGAGGAGCTGCGCAGAGAGTTTAAGCAGTTGTGTCAGGGAGACATGACCGTGACGCAATATGAGATGAGGTTCTCTGAGTTAGCCCGTTATGCCATCTGGCTAGTTACCACAGACAGGGAGAGGATTCGGAGATTTGTTTATGGTCTCACTTACCAGCTACCGGTTTTTATGACAAGGGAAAGGGTATCTGGTGCTTCTTTTGAGGAGGTAGTTGACATAGCCAGGGAGATTGAGTCAGTGCATCGCCAGGAGCATGTAGAGAGAGAGGACAAGAGGCCTCAAGGTTTTGGTAATTATAGTGGTGATCACTCGGGAGGTTAGTCTCGGTACAGCAGAGGCAGACCATTCAAGCCTCCTCCGCCAGCTCGTCCAGCTTACAGTGGTGCTTCATTAGGACACGGTCCCCGTAGCTCTCATTCGGACCGTTCCTCATTTAGTGAACTTCCACCCCATAGCTCATCCCGGCCACCATCAGTTCAGGGTTCCTCAGCACATGGTTCTTCTAGCAGCTACCCTGGTCCCAGGGCTTCCCTTCAGTCCCCATCGCCAATTGCTGGTAGAGGTTGTTTCGAATGTGGGGATCCGAGTCACATCAAGAGGTATTGTCCCCGCCTTTCTGGTAGTTCATTTCAGCAAAGGAACCAGCCTCCAGCTTCAGCACCAGTTTCTACACCACCCGCTTAGGCAGCTAGGGGTGAAGGTCAGTCAGTCAGAGGCCGCTCTAAAGGGGGAGGTCGGTCAGGTGGAGGGAAAGCCCGTTTCAATGCACTTCCGGGCAGACCCGATGCCATGGCTTCAGATGCAGTGATTACAGGTATTATCTCAGTCTGTCACCGAGATGCCGCAGTATTATTTGATCCTGGTTCTACGTATTCATATGTTTCTTCATACTTTGCACATTTCTTGGATACACCCCGTGAGTCCTTGTTTTCAACTGTTCATGTGTCGACTCCGGTGGGGGATACTGTTGTGGCAGACCGGGTGTACCAGTCTTGTATTATATCTATTGGGGGTCGGGAGACCCGGGCAGATCTATTACTACTTAGCATGGCTGACTTCGATGTGATCTTAGGCATGGATTGGCTATCTCCATACCATGCGGTTCTCGACTATCACGCCAAGACCGTGACCTTAGCGATGCCCGGATAGCCAATGATTGAGTGGAGAGTTTCGGTGGAGTACGTGCCTAGCCGGGTGATTTCCTTTCTGAAACTCATCGTATGATTGGGAAGGGGTGTGAGTCTTATTTGGACTTAGTGAGGGTTCTGTTGCAGAGATTGAGGGAGGAGAAGCTTTATGCAAAGTTCCCCAAATGTGAGTTTTGGCTTGGTTCGGTAGCTTTCTTTGGTCACATAGTTTCTAGTGAGGGAATTCAGGTGGACCCAAAGAAGATAGAGGCGGTGCAGAGTTGGCCCAGACCGTCCTCAACTACGGAGACTAGGAGTTTCTTGGGTTTGACGGGTTATTACCGTCGCTATGTGGAGGGATTTTCTTCTATTGCTTCACCTTTGACCAGATTGACCCGGAAGGGTGCTCCATTCAGATGGTCCGATGAGTGCGAGGAGAGCTTTCACAAGCTCAAGTCAGCATTAACTACAGCTCCAGTATTGGCATTTCCTACGGGTTCTTACATAGTCTATTGTGATGCTTCTAGAGTTGGATTGGGAGCGGTATTGATGCAGGACAGTATGGTGATTGCCTATGCATCCAGACAGTTGAAGGTGCACGAGAATAATTATCCAGTGCACGATCTTGAGTTAGCTGACATCGTTCTTGCCTTAAAGAATTGGCGGCATTACTTGTATGGGGTGCAGTGTGAGATCTTCACTGATCATCGTAGCTTGCAGTATCTGCTAAGGCAGAAGGACTTGAATTTGCGTTAGAGGAGATGGTTAGAGCTTCTTAAAGACTATGACTTAACTATTTTGTATCACCCGGGAAAGGACAATGTAGTGGCTGATGTCTTGAGTCGCAGAGCCGAGAGTTTGGGGAGCCTAGCTTACCTTTCAGCAGTAGAGCGACCGTTAGCACTTGATGTTCAGGATTTAGCGGGACAGTTGGTGAGATTGGATTTATCAGACCCTCCACGGGTGGTAGCTATCATGACATCCCGGTCTTCTTTATTTGATCAGATTAAGGCACGACAGTATTATGACCGCCACTTGTTAGTTCTTCAGGATAGAGTTTGTCGGGGTGATGCCCGAGATGTGACTATTGGTGATGACAGAGTTATGAGGATGCAGTGCCGTATTTGCGTGCCCAATGTGGATGGTATTCGAGAGTTGGTATTAGCAGAGGCTCACAGTTCGCGGTATTTTATTCACCCGGGTGCCGGGAAGATGTACCAGGATCTGAGACAGCAGTATTGGTGGAGGCGGATGAAGAGAGATATTGTTGAGTACGTAGCACGGCGTCTCAAGTGCCAGCAGGTCAAGTATGAGCACCAGAGACCAGGTGGATTACTTCAGAGGTTGAATATTCCGGAGTGGAAGTGGGAGCGGATCACCATTGACTTTGTAGTTAGGATTCCACGAACTTCGAAGAGTTTTGATGCTATTTGGGTCATTCCTGTCAGCACTTCAACCCGACCGGTCGTTTTGAGCTCTAGTGCGTCATTCAGCGGTTTGAGGCCTTAAGCACCTTTGTTTCAGGTATTATGACCCGTGGGCGTGGTCGGAATTGAATTTCAGGAAGTTTAGAGTTGGTTTGGAAAGAAAATTCTCATTTCAGAAGCCTTAAGTTGGTGAAATCAACCAAGATTCGAAATTTGAGTAAACGATCTCCAAATTAGAATTTGAAGGTTCCAACAGGTTCGTATGATGATTTCGGACTTGGTTGTGTGTCCGGATCGGGTTTTGGATAACCCGGGAGCGTATCGGCGTATATTGTGGAAGTTAGCATTTTAGAAGGATTTCATGAATTTGGGATTGAAGTGCATATCGGTGAGTTTAATGTCCGTTTGGGATTCTGAGTCTAGGAATAGCTTCGTATGGTGATTCTGGAATTGGGAGCGCGATCGGAAGTGAATTCGGATGTCCGGAGGTCATTTTGAAGTCATTTGGCTATAGATAGAAATTTGAAGGTTTTTGAGAAAACCGGCCAGAAGTGGATGTTTTGATATCGAGGTTGGAATGCGATTTTGGAAGTTGGAGTAGGTCCGTAATGTTGAATATGACTTTTGCGCAAAATTTGAGGTCAATCAGGTGTGATTTGATAGGTTTCGGCATCGGGTGTAGAAGTTTGAAATTCTAAGTTCATAAAGTTGGGATTTGAGTGCGATTCGTGGTTTCGATGTTGTTTGATGTGATTTGAGGCCTCGAGCAAGTCCGCCTTATGTTTTGGAATAGGTTGGTATGATTGGACGAGGTCCCGGGGGCCTCGGGTGGATTCCAGGTGTTTATCGGATCAAAGTTGAAGTTGGAGAAGGGCTGAACTGCTGTCATCTGGTGCAACTGCACTTGCAAGGCTTTGACCGCAGGTGCGGCTTGGGAGTTGCAGGTGCGAGTGCGGGCTTGGCTTGGCTGGGAACCGCACGTGCAATGGATATTTTGCACCTGCGAAGCCGCAGGTGCGGGCAGTGGAGGCGCAGGTGCGATTTGGGTGCAGAGGAAGTACCGCAGGTGCGAGAAATGCCTGGGCAGAATGTTTTAAAAATCGGGTTGAGCCATTTCTCTCTCATTTTTCTTTGGGTTGAGACGATTTTTGGAGAGCTTTTCAAGGGGGATTTCACCAAGCATCAAGAGGTAAGTTGTTCTACTTGTTTCTAAGGTCAAATACAAGATCTTGCATGGATTTTTGAGCATGAAATTGATAGGAAAAATTGGGAACTTTGAAGAAACCTAGAATATGAAAAATTTGGATTTTGACCACGAATTGAGCATGAACATTTGAGTATATTAGATATTTGAGTTAGTAAGGCTATGGGTAGAATGTACCTTCGAGAATTTCGGATTCCGGGCACGTGGGCCCGAGGATATTTTGGTCATTTCTCCGTGCGGGGTTGGGAATGTAGATAATCTGAATTTGTTGTGAGTATTAGAATGAATTTTCATTGCTTTGCCCTTTATGTGGTAGTTTCGGAGCGTTGTGCGTCCGTTGGGGTCATCAAAAGGGATTGGAAGCCGGTTTTGGAATTTCGGAGCAAGGTAAGTCTCCTTTCTAACTTTGTGAGGGGGAATCGTCCCCCTAGGTGAATTAATTAAATACTTGTTATTATCATCAGGGGCTACGTACGCACGAGGTGACGACATTCCGTGCGTAGCTATTATTATGCCATGTACGGGTAGCCTAGGACCCACTAGCATGCTTTATGTGTGTACATGTAGCCCTGCCTATAATATTTAACTGCTAATATGACCGAAAACATAATTAAATGTCTAAAAGAAAGTTAGAGTTCATATTGTTAACCCTCTAGAACGAGAATTGGTTCCGCTGTGGATATATGTGTACCTGGGCTGGGTTTTATCATGGAGTATCACTAAACTGGACAAATGAGTTTCGAAACAAATGATTTCAAACGAGTCGCAGGTATGATTCACGATCGAGGGGAGATTTATGTTAATTATATATATGAGTCAGCCCTCGAGTCGCAGGTATGATTCGCGATCGAGGGGAGCTTTATGTTAATTATATATATGAGTCAGCACTCGAGTCGTAGGTATGATTCGCGATCGAGGGGAGCTTTATGTTAATTATATATACGAGTCAGCACTCGAGCCGCAGGTATGATTTGCGATCGAGGGGAGCTTTATGTTAATTATCTGTATGAGTCAGTGTCTAGATATTTCCTTATGACTCCAGCCAGTTGTCCTACCCTCATATGCGCTTGGGGCTATTGGGTACTATTTTTCATTGATATTGACTTGACAGATATTTGGGGGGAAAAGGAAAGTGTACACTGTTGCTTATTTTCAGCACTTACCTGGTTTTCTGTATTTGATAGATATATGTTGCTTATTGTCTCACATGTCTACTGCATTCCGTATATCCTGTTTCACATTATTACTGTTGGACCCTAGTAAGTGTCTAAATTGACCTCTCGTCACTACCTCTCTGAGGTTAGGTGGGTGAATTACTGAGTACACGTTGATTTTGTACTCATTCCACACTTGTTGTGCATCTTATTGCACAGGTAGTTTCATAGCTAATGTGGAGGATTCAGAGACTTAGGCGAGCTGCATCTTCCGGAGGCGATCTGCAGCTGACAGAGTCACCTTCACACTGCATCTATTTCATTTTAAATTTCCTTGTCCAGTTGTATTTCGGACAGGCTTTGTAATAATTGTGAAATTCTTAGAAGTTGCTCATGTACTTGTGACACCGGGTTCTGGGGATGTGTTGGAATTTATTTTATTAAACTAAATTGATTTGCTGTCGTATTTAAGTTTACAAAAATTTATTTATTTGATTATGAAATACAAGAAAAGGTAACGATTTCAGAAATGTTAAAACTGGAAAGTTATTTCAATCAATTAATGGTTTGGCTTGCCTGACCTTGTGTCCGGCGCCATCACGACCTTAGGGATTTTGGGTCGTGACACTATTCACCCTCCATATAGACCATTCAGATATTATATGGTTTTGGTAGATGCATCTACAAGATGGTCACATGTGTGCTTACTATCAACTCGGAATTTGGCATTTGCGAGATTGTTGGCTCAAATAATAAATCTAAGAGCACAATTTCCAGATTATGCAATTAAAACAATTGATCTTGATAATGCTGGTGACTTTACATCCCAAGCCTTTAATGATTATTGTATATCAACTAGGATAACAATTGAGCATCCGGTTGCTCATGTTCATACACAAAATGGTCTAGCAGAATCATTGGTCAAACGCGTCCAATTAATTGCTAGACAAATTCTTATGAGAACAAAACTTCCCATTTTAGTATGGGGTCACGCTATTTTGCATGCAGCAGCACTTGTGTGGATAATTCCCACAAGGTATCACAAAGTCTCCCCATTGCAATTGGCATTTGGCCAGGAACCAAATATTTCCCATCTTAGAATCTTTAGTTGTGCTATATATGTTACAATTTCTCCACCACAACGCACAAAGATGGGTCCTCAAAGAAGGTTGGGGATATGTGTTGGATATGAATCTCCTTCTATTATAAAATATCTAGAGCCGATGATTGAAGATTTATTTACAGCAAGATTTTCTAATAGCCATTTTGATGAATCAGTATACCCAACATTAGGGGGAGAAAATAAGCAGCTGAAAAAGGAGATAGATTGGAATGCATTATCACTGTCTCATTTAGATCCTCGAACAAATCAATGTGAACAAGAGGTTCAAAAGATTATTCATTTGCAAAATATTGCAAATCAACTGCCAGATGTATTCACTGACCTACCAAGGGTGACTAAGTCATATATTCCAGCTGCTAATGCTCCAAATCGAGTTGATATCTCGGTAGGACAATAAATTAAAGCAAATGAGTCTATGCCACGCTTAAAACATGGTAGACCAATCGGTTCTAAAGATAAAAATCCTCGAAGAAGAAAATGAGCAAATGATCAAAGTGATCATAACATGGAGGTAGTGGATCAAGAAGAGCCCCAAGACGTAACAAAAGATAAGAGCTTATGGGAGGTCCAGGTACATGAAAATAATAAGAATAAAGAGATATCAATAAGTTACGTCTCAATGGGAAAAAGATGGAACCGAAATAATATTGCTATCGATAACATTTTTGCTTATAATGTAGTTGTTGAAATAATGCAACAAGATGAGGATCTTGATGTAGATAGATAAATTATTGGCCAAAATGGAAAGACGCTATCCAGGCAGAGTTAACTTCACTTGGGAAACATGAAGTGTAACGACCCGACCGGTCATTTTGCGTTATCGGACCCTGTTCCCCTTAATGAAACTTCCCTTAGCGGCTTTTTATGATTTATGACTTGCGGGGACTGGTGGTCCGGGATTCGGAGGTGTTTAGAGTGCTATAGGAACAATTGGTTCCTTAAGGTTGGCCTTTAAGGCCAAGTTTGACTTCGGTCAACATTTTGGGTAAACGACCTCGGAATCGAGTTTCGTTGGTTCCGGTAGCTTCGTGTGATGATTTCGGACCTGGGAGCATGTTCGGGATGGGTTTCGGAAGACCCGGGGGCATTTCGGTGCCTAATATTAAAATAAGAAGTTCCTTAAGTTCATATTTTGGTTTGGGATGTGTTTTTGTGTTATCGAGGTCCGAACAGAATTTAGAGACCGAGAATAGTTTCGTTATGTTAATTATGACTTGCCTGCAAAATTTGGTGTCATTCCGAGTTGTATAGGTCGGTTCGGCGCGTGATTAGCGAAGTCTAGAAAACTTAAAGTTCTTAAGTTTGGTTCTTGGTGTTTGGAGGTGTAATTTTGAGTTTTCGCGTTGCTTTGGGTGTTCCGAAGGCTCGAGCGAGTTCGTCTTATGATTTGGGACTCGTTGGTATATTTGGACTAGGGCTCGGGTGGGCTCAGGTGCCTCCTGGGCACCTATCGGGGCTAAAAACCAGCAAAACATAGCTGCTGCTGCACTTGTTCTGGTGTGACCGCATGTGCGGTTACCCAGTCGCAGGTGCGGGACCGCTCCTGCGATCCCCAGCATCGCAGGTGCGATTCCCAGTGGCCTAGCCAATTATCATAGGTGCGGACAATATTCCGCATGAGCGGAGCCGCAGGTGCGGTCTCCACTTCGCAGGTGCGGGCCCAGGCTCCCCAACCCATTTTTGTAGGTGCGAGATTTCTCTCGCAGGTGCGAGACCGCAGGTGTGGTCGTCGACCTGCAGGTGCGAAAACACTGTCTAGACAGTGTGTTTTTATACACGGGTTTTAAACCCATTTTCTCATTTCCTTCTTTTTCCTTGGGCGATTTTCCACCATTGTTGAGGGACTATCGACCTGATCATTTAAGGTAGGTAAAATTTACTTATGAATTAGCTTCATGCATGGATTTCTAACTTAATTAACTACATAAATTAGTGAAAAATCAAGAATTGGTTAGTAACCTAGAGCTTGTGATAATTTGAGAATTTACCCGCCATTTAGCTATGAAATCAAGGGGAAATCGTATATTTGTGATCCTTAGGCTATGGGTGAGTGTTTCCTTCGAGAATATTGAAATCCGAGCATGTGGGCTCGGGGTCGGATTTTAGAATCTCTTCAAAAATGGTGAATTTACTAAATGAGTAGGAGAATTTCCATACTTTGAGCATAAATTAATTAATTTGTATAACTTTTGGCTAGTTTCGAGTCCTCGGGTATAGAGTTTGGAGTTTCGGGCGCGTTCTTGGTCCGGGAAGTGAATTCGGCACGAGGTGAGTCTCCTTCCTTACCTTGTAAGAGGAATCGTCCCCACATGTAATTATAAATGGTGGTTTTGTCCTTATTTGCGGGGGCTGCGTACGCACAAAGTGACGAAAGTCTGTGCGCAGCTACTATTATGCTTTGTCGATAGTTTAGGACCCACAAGCATGCTTTATGTGTTGAATCTGTGATCTTGTATAATTATTAAGTAGCCTAATATCCTTGAATCTCACACGTGAAGGACTCAGGAGTTATGATTGAAGTTTATATCTATAAAATTCTCACACTGTTAGTATGTCACCTACTAAATTATCTGGAAATCTCCTGCTAATCATGAATTTGAATTTATATGGGAACCCGAGTCGCATGGATGATTCGCGAGTGGGGTAGCCCTAATATTATATTAACCCGAGTCGCAAGTTCGATTCGCGAGCAGGGGTGGACTTTGTATTATATTAGCCGTGTCGCATGTTCGATTCGCGAGCGGGGCAGATAGATGCATCTATGGTTCGGGTCGTTCGACCATCGACAGTGCACATTTACTTTTCACGTCGTAATGACCGTACGTTTATAGCTTGTTATGTGTTTTTTGGTAATTTGTGAGAAGCCCTGTAATTGTAATTGTTGTTTTCATGAAAATAAAGAAGGATAAATAACTGATATGCCATGGAAAAAGGATGGCGCGAGGGTAATAGTGATTGTTATTTGATGCTCATTTCCTTATTACTTTTCATTACTGCTACTACTGGTTAGCCTGTACTCATTCCACATTGTCTGACCCTAGTAAGTATCACGTCGACCTCTCGTCACTAGTTCTTCGAGGTTAGGCGGGATACTCATTGGGTACATATCTGTTTATGTACTCAGACTACGCTTATGTACTTAATTGTACAGGTTTCGAGGCTGGTGCATCTGGTTTTCCGGTCGGGGCTTGATATATATATCTTCTAGACCTGACTCCATGGTGAGCTGTCTTCCTTGGCGATCCTCAGCTGGGCTATGGAGTTATCTTTTGTTTGTTCTTGTCTACATCCTTTCAGACAGTAGTACAACTTGTATCATCTTTTGTATATTCTTCTAGATTGCCTATTGACTTGTGACACTAGTTCCTGGCATGCACATAGTAGACACTTTGAGACTATATATAAGGGATCACAATCATTTCGGTTGTATTTATTTAAATTGGTTAATGTTTCCACTTTTAATTAAATGACCTAAGTTTAAAACTTGATAAGTGTGGGGTTGGATGTCAAATAAGGGTAACCTCACTAGTAAACAACTTTTGGCTTGCCTGACTCCGGTGTTGGGCGCTCTCACGACCTATGTCGGATTTTGGGTCGTGACAACATGGTATCAGAGCACTAGGTTCACGTAGGTCTCACAAGTCATGGGTGAACCTAATAGAGTCTCGCGGATCGATATGGAGACGTCTGTATTTATCTTCGGGAGGCTATAGGGTGTTAGGAAACCTCTCTTTATTCATGATCTATCGTGAAATTGATGGTATACCAAATCTCATTATTCTATTCTCTCACAGATGGTGAGGACACGTACGTATGGTAGAGGTCGGGGAAGGGCACCGGCCCGAGGTAGGGGGCGGGGGAGGTGCCCCCAGCGGTTTTTGCTCTAGTGGACTTCATGACGGCGCCATGCTTCCAGGAGGTCATGGGCCGTATGTTGAGATTTATGGATACTATGTCCTAGGCTGGTTTATTTCCAGTGGATCCCGCCACATCTCAGGAAGGAGGCGGAGCCCAGACCCCTACTGCCTAGGCCGCACTTCATCATACCCCGGGTACACTATCCGTGGGTGGGGTTCAGCCTGTAGCAGCAGCACCGGAGCCCAGACCAGCTGCGGACGGCGATCCATAGAAGTTATTGGACAGATGGACTCGATTGCATCCTCTGGTCTTCGGGGGTAAGCGAGGCGAGGATTCCCAAGATTTCATTGATAGGTGTAGGGACCGACTGCACAACATGAGGATATTGGAGTCCCATGGAGTGGACTTCGCTACCTTCCAGTTAGAGGGCAGAGCTCGCAGATGGTGGCAGTCATATATTCTCAGTGGGCCAGCAGGTTCTCCTCCTATCACTTGGGAGCAGTTCACTCAGATGTTCCTAGACAGATATATTCCACCCTCTGAGAGGGAAGAGCTGCAGTATCAGTTTGAGCAGCTGGAGCAGGGGAAGCTGTTAGTGACAGACTACGAGGCCAGATTTTCAGAGTTATCTTACCATGCACTCATGATACTACCTTCCGATGCTGAGAGAGTGCGAAGATTTGTAGCCTGGTGCATCCAAGCATTATGACCAGCATGGCCCGAGAGGTGGAGATGGGGACTCCTTATCAGTTAGTAGTGGGTATTTCTCGTAGGATCGAGGGTTATCGGACAAGGGTCAGGGAGCAGGTACAACCGGATAAGAGTGCCAGACATTCCGGGGATTTCAGAGGTGCCCCAGCTAGGGGCAGGGGTCAGTTTGGTAGGGGTCAGCACTGCAGGCCCCCATATTCAGCACCACCACCACCACCTCCTCGTGGTGCTCCAGTGAGACATTACTTCAGTGCTATACCAGAGGGTTCTCATCGTCCCCCAATTATCCAGGGTTCTACTTTAGGGCAGCAGGCCGTGCCTCCATTGAGATGTTACGAGTGCGGGGATCTCAGCCATATCAGGAGACCTTGTCCCAGGTTTCGGGGCAAGGCAGTGCAGCATGGTTACCAGCCTATGCGTCCAGCACCAGCAGTTCGGCCACCTAGAGGTGGGGGACAGGTCGGCAGGGGTCGTCCTAGAGGTGGAGGCCAGTCAGGGGGAGGTCAGCCAGCTATTGTTCATTCTGGCGGGGCTCAGTCCTCCGGTGCTCCAGCTAGATTCTATGCTTTTCTGGCCAGATCAGATGTAGTGGCCTCAGACGCCGTGATCACAGGTATTATTACAGTATGTGGTAGAGAGGCGTCAATTTTATTTGATCCAAGATCTACTTATTCCTATGTTTCGGTCTTATTTGCTCATTTCCTGGATGTTCCTCGTGAGTCCTTGGGTTCTCCTATATGTGTGTCCACTCCTGTGGGCGATTCTGTTGTAGTAGACCGGGTTTTCCGGTCCTGTATGGTCACATTCTGCGGGTTCGAGACTCGAGCGGATCTCTTATTTCTCGACATGGTTGATTTCGAGATCATTTTAGTCATGGATTAGCTATCTCCTTATCATGTCGTGCTAGATTTCCATGCCAAGACAATTACTTTATGTCAGAGTCGCCTAGGCTGGAGTGGAGAGGTTCCTCAGTTAGTGCAGCCAGCCGGGTTATTTCATTCTTGAAGGCTCGCCATATGGTCGAGAAGAGTTGCCTGACCTATTTTGCTTATGTGCGGGACACCACCGTCGAGTCTCCGATGATTGATTCCGTTCCAGTTGTTCGAGAGTTTGCTGATGTATTTCCTTGGGATCTTCCGGGCATGACTCTAGACCGTGATATTGACTTTTGCATTGATTTAGCTCCAGACACCCAGCCTATATCCATTCTTCCGTATCGTATGGCTCCGAAAGAGTTGAAGGAGTTGAAGGAGCAGCTTGAGGAGTTGTTAGCTAAAGGGTTCATCAGACCGAGAGTATCGCCGTGGGGTGCCCCAGTTCTGTTTGTGAAGAAGAAGGATGGGTCTATGCGGATGTGTATTGATTACCGCCAGTTGAACAAGGTTACCATTAAGAACAAGTATCCCTTGCCGCGCATCGATGATTTTTTTGACCAGTTGTAGGGTGCTCGTGTGTTTTCTAAGATTGATTTGAGATCGGGGTATCATCAGTTGAGGATTCGGGCTTCAGATGTTTTGAAGACTGCTTTTCATACGAGGTATGGCCATTATGAGTTCCTGGTGATGTCTTTTGGCTTGACTAATGCCCCAACAATATTCATGGACTTGATTAATAGGGTGTTCAGGCCGTATATTGATTCCTTTGTCATTATCTTCATTGATGACATTTTTGTTTACTCACGTAGCCTGGGGGAGCACGAGCAACATTTGAGAGTTGTGCTCCAGACCTTGCGGGATTAGAAGCTATATGCTAAGTTCTCCAAGTGTGAGTTTTAGTTGGATTCTGTGGTATTTTTGGGGTAGCTCCGTTGACTAGATTGACTCAGAAGAATGCCTCGTTCAGATGGTCCGACGAGTGTGAGGCGAGCTTTCAGAAGCTCAAGTCAGTTTGACCTCAGCACCAGTTCTAGTACTGCCTTTCGGTTCTGGGATGTCATGGTATATTGCGATGCTTCACGCGTTGTCTTGGTGTGTATTGATGCAAGATGGGAGATTTATTGCTTATGCTTTGTGCCAGCTGAAAGTTCATGAGAAGAATTACCCTGTGCACGATTTGGAGTTGGCGGCAATTGTTCATGCTCTTAAGATTTGGAGGCACTACTTGTATGGAGTGTCCTGTGAGGTTTATACAGACCACCGTAGCTTGCAGCACTTGTTCAAGCAGAAGGATCTTAATTTGAGGTAGCGCATGTGGCTTGAGTTGTTGAAGGATTATAATATCACCATTCTTTATCACCCGGGCAAGGCTAATGTGTTGGCAGATGCTTTGAGCAGGAAGGCTGAGAGTATGGGTAGCTTGGCTTATATTGCAGTGGAGGAGAGACCTCTTGCCTTGGACATTCAGTCCTTGGCCAATCGCCTGGTGAGATTAGATATTTCAGAGCCTCGTCGAGTTTTGGCATATGTGGTTGCTCAGTCTTCATTGTTAGGAGAGATTAAGGCCTGACAGTTCTATGATCCATACTTAGCAGAGCTTCGGGAGACAGTGGTTTAGGGTAGGGCCAAGGAGGTTACTATTGGCGAGGATGGTGTTCTGAGACTTCAGGGCCGCTTATATGCTCCTAATGTTGATGGCCTGAGGGAGAGGATTCTAGAGGAGGCACACAATTCTCGGTATTCTATTCATCCTGGTTCTATGAAGATGTATCGTGACTTGAAACAGCATTTCTGGTGGAGGCGGATGAAGAAGGACATTGTGGGGTATGTGGCTAGGTGTCTGAATTGCCAGCAGGTGAAGTATGAACACCAGAGGCCAGGAGGCCTACTTCAGCAGATGCCCATTCCTGAGTGGAAATGGGAGCGCATCACCATGGACTTCATGGTTGGGTTGCCTCGGACTTTGCGGAAGGTTGACGCGGTTTGGGTCATTGTGGATAGATTGACCAAATCGGCGCATTTCATTCCAGTGGCTACTACTTATACATCTGAGAGGTTGGCCCAGATCTACATTTAGGAGATAGTCTGGTTGCATGGTGTGCTGGTGTCCATCATATCAGATCGAGGTCCTCAGTTCACCTCGCACTTCTGGAAAGAATTGCATAGTGAGATGGGTACCCATATAGACCCCAACACAGTATTTCACCCTCAGACCTTTAGTTAGTCGGAGCGTAAAATTCAGATATTGGAAGACATGCTCAGGGCATATGTGATTGATTTCGGAGGTCAGTGGGACCTGTTCTTGCCTTTGGCCGAATTTGCTTATAATAATAGTTATCAATCCAACACTGAGATTGCACCATTTGAGGCTTTGTGTGGTCGGCGATGTCGTTCTCCTATCGGGTGGTTTGAGCCTGGCGAGGCTAAGTTATATGGAACCGACCTGGTGAGGGGTGCCTTGGAGAAAGTGAAGTTGATTCAAGAGAGGCTCCGTACTGCACAGTCCAGACAGAAGAGTTACGCGGATCAGAGGGTGCGTGATGTATCCTTTATGGAAGGTGATAGGGTCATACTGAAAGTCTCGCCTATGAAGGTTATTATGAGGTTTGGGAAGAAGGGAAAGCTGAGACCGAGGTTTATAGGTCCATTCGAGGTGTTAGGGCGAGTTGAGGAGGTTGCTTACGAGCTGGCCTTGCCTCCCAGTTTATCAGGAGTTCACCCAGTTTTTCATGTATCCATGCTCCGGAGGTACCATGCCGACTTCTCTCATGTGGTTGATTTCAGCACTATTCAGTTTGATGAGAGGTTGGGCTACGAGGAGGATCCAGTTGCTATCATTGATAGGCAGGACCGCCAGTTAAGGTCCAGAGAATTTCTGCTGTAAAGGTCTAGTGGAGAGGCCAACCAGTTGAGGAGGCGACCTGGGAGTCCGAGGAGGACATGCGGAGCAGATCTCCACACCTATTCAGCACTATAGGTATGATTCTAGACCCGTTCAAGTACAAACATTTGTTTAAGAAGTGGAGAATGTAACGACCCGATCAGTCATTTTGCGTTATTGGACCCTGTTCCGCTAAATGAAACTTTCCTTAGCGGTTTTTTATGATTTATGACTTGCGGGGAGTGGTGGTCTGGGATTCAGAGGTGTTTAGAGTGCTATAGGAACAATTGGTTCCTTAAGGTTGGCCTTTAAGGCCAAGTTTTACTTCGGACAACATTTTGGGTAAACTACCTCAGAATCGAGTTTTGTCGGTTCCGGTAGCTTCGTGTGATGATTTCGGACCTGGGCGTATGTTCGGGATGGTTTTCTCATGACCCGGGGGCATTTCGGCGCCTAATATTGAAATAAGAAGTTCCTTAAGTTCATATTTTGGTTTGGGACGTAATTTTGAGTTTTAGCATTGTTTTGGGTATTCCGAAGGCTCAAGCGAGTTCGTATTATGATTTGGGACTCGTTGGTATATTTGGACTAGGGCTCGGGTGGGCCAAGGTGCTTCCCGGGCACCTATCGGGGCTAAAAACCAGCAAAACATAGCTGCTCGTGCACCTGTTCTGGTGTGACCCGCTCCTGCTGTCCCCAGCATCGCATGTGTGATTCCCCAGTGGCCTGGCCAATTATTGCAGGTGCGGACAATATTCCGCAGGTGATCCATTTAACTATGAAATCAACTGGAAATCGTATATTTGTGATCCTTAGGCTATGGGTGAGTGTTTCCTTCGAGAATTATTGAAATCCGGGCATGTGGGCCCGGGGTCGGATTTTAGAATTTCTTCAAAAATGGTGAATTTACTAAATGAGTAGGAGAATTTCCATACTTTGAGCATAAATTAATGAATTTGTATAACTTTTGGCTAGTTTCGAGTCCTCGGGTATAGAGTTTGGACTTTCATGCGCGTTCTTGGTCCGGGAAGTACATTTGGCACGAGGTGAGTCTCCTTTATAACCTTGTAAGAGGGAATCATCCCCATAGGTAATTATAAATTGTGGTTTTGTCCTTATTTGCGGGGGCTGCGTACGCACGATTTGACGAGAGTCCCTGCGCAGCTACTATTATGCTTTGTCGGGTAGTTTAGGACTCACAAGCATGCTTTATGTGTTGAATTTGTGATCTTGTATATGGATTAAGTAGCCTAATGTCCTTGAATCTCACATGTGAAGGCCTCAGGAGTTATGATTGAAGTTTATATCTCTAAAATTCTCACACTGTTAGTATGTCCCCTACTAAATTATCTGGAAATCTCCTGCTAATCATGAATTGGAATTTATATGGGAACCCGAGCCGCATGGATGATTCGCGAGCGGGGTAGCGCTAATATTATATTAACCCGAGTCGCATGTTCAATTCGCGAGCGGGGGTGACTTGGTATTATATTAATCGTGTCGCATGTTCAATTTGCGAGCGGGGCAGATAGATGCATCTATGGTTCGGGTCGTTCGACCCTCGGTAGTGCACATTTACTTTTCACGTTGTAATGACCGTACGTTCATAGCCTGTTATGTGTTTTTTGGTAATTTGTGAGAAGCCCTGTAATTGTAATTTTTGTTTTCATGAAAAGAAAGAAGGATAAATAACTGATATGCCATGGAAAAAGGATGGAGCGAGGGTAATAGTGATTGTTATTTGATGCTCATTTCCTTATTACTTTTCATTACTGCTACTACTGGTTAGCCTGTACTCATTCCACACTGTCTGACCCTAGTAAGTATCACGTTGACCTCTCGTCACTACTTCTTCGAGGTTAGGCGGGATACTCACAAGGTACATATCTGTTTATGTACTCATACTACGCTTCTGTACTTAATTGTACAGGTTTGAGGCTGGTGCATCTGGTTATCCGGCCGGGGCTTGATATATATATCTTCTGGACCTGACTCCACGGTGAGCTGTCTTCCTTGGCGATCCTCAGCTGGGCTATGGAGTTATCTTTTGTTTGTTCTTGTCTACATCCTTTCAGACAGTAGTACAACCTGTATCATCTTTTGTATATTCTGCTAGATTGCCTATTGACTTGTGACACTAGTTCTGGCATGCACATAGTAGACTCTTATTTTGGGACTGTATATAAGGGATCACGATCATTTCGGTTGTATTTGTTTAAATTGGTTAAGTTTTCCGCTTTTAATTAAATGACCTATGTTTAAAAACTTGATAAGTGTGGGGTTGGTATGTCAAATATGGGTAACCTCACTAGTAAACAATTGTTGGCTTGCCTGACTCCGGTGTTGGGCGCCCTCACGACCTGTGTCGGATTTTGGGTCGTGACATGAAGTCTTTAGACCCATAGTTCGAACACCTGAAGGTATAAAGCCAGTAGGGTACAAATGAGTTTTTGTGCGAAAACGAGATGATGAAAATGAAGCCGTTAAATATAAAGAAGGACTTGTGGCACAAGGGTTTTCGCAAAGGCCTGGCATTGATTATATGGAGACATATTCTCCTGTAGTGGATGCTATCACCTTCAGGTATCTCATAAATATTGAAGTGCATGAAAACCTTGATATGCGTCTAGTGGATGTTGTCACAGCCTATTTGTATGGATCATTAGACAACGGAATTTTTATGAATATACCTGAGGGATTTAAAGTGCTAGAAGCATATAAAAGTTTTCGTGAAACTTGTTTAATAAAGCTTCATAAGTATTTCTACAGATTGAAACAATCAGGTCGTATGTGTACAATCTCCTAAGTGAATACCTGTTGACAGAAGGGTACAAGAATGATCCAATTTGTCCTTGTGTCTTTATAAAAAGGTATGGATCTGAATTTGTTATAATCTCCATGTATGTTGATGATCTAAATATCATTGGAACTCCTGGGGAGCTTCCAAAAGCAGTAGACTGTTTGAAGAAAGAATTTGAAATGAAAGATCTTGGAAAGACATGATTTTGTCTTGGTCTACAAATTGAGTATATGAAAGATGGAATATGTTTCCATCAATCAACATACACCGAAAAGATTTTAAAGCGATTCAATATGGATAAAGCACATCCATTAAGTACCCCGATGGTGGTGAGATCACTTGATATAAAGAAAGATTCATTCCGACCTCATGAAAATGATGAAGAGCTTCTTGGTGCCGAAATACCATATCTTAGTGCAATTGGGGCGTTAATATATCTTGCCAACAATTCTCGACCAGATATAGCTTTCTCGGTAAGATTGTTAGCAAGATTTAGTCCTTCACCAACACAAAGTCTTTGGAATGGTATTTAGCATATATTCAGATACTTGCAAGGGACCATTCATATGGGTTTATTCTATTCAAATGAATCCAAGTCAGCATTAGTTGGTTATGCAGATGCAGGATATTTATTTGATCCACATAAAGCTCGATCTCAGACAGGCTACTTATATGTGGAGGTACATCCATATCAGTTGCTACTTCTTCAAATAATGCAGAGATAATAGCCACTCAAGAAGCAAGTCGAGAATGCGTTTGGTTGAGAACGATAACTCAACACATTCAGGAAACATGTGGTCTCTCTTCGAAAGGCAATATTCCAACAATATTGTATGAAGACAATGATGCATGCATAGCTCAACTGAAAGGAGGATACTCAAAAGAGAAAGAACAAAACACATTTCGCCGAAATTCTTTTTCAAAAGAATGGTGAAATAGACGTTCAACAAGTTCGTTCAAGTAATAATTTGGCGGATCCGTTCACTAAGGCATTACCAACCTCAACATTTGGAAAGCTGATATACAAGATTGGAATGCGTCGCCTTCGAGACATTAAGTGATGTTTTCATCAGGGGGAGTAACTACGTGCTGCACTTTTTTTTTCCTTAACCAAAGTTTTGTCCCAATGGGTTTTCCTGGTTAGGATTTTAATGAGGCAGCAAGCAATGCATATTATAAATAACTATGTACGTCCCCATGGTTTTTTTTAGTAAGTTCTTAATGAGGCACATTTATATTACATGGACATCCAAGGGGGAGTGTTATGAATAATTTATAAATATGGGTGCCTATGTATGTGAATAGCTTATGGATGAAATCTCCTACTTTATGTCCATCCCATTCACTATTTACAATAGTAAGTCTTCTCATTTTATGCCTATAAAAGGTTATGTAAATTGTAATGGAAGATACACCAAAAAAGAAGTGAAATACTCCATCTTCTATCTTTGTTTCTTGTTTACATTTTACTAAATTGCTTTTATTTTATAACAAAAGGTACCTTCTTATACATTCTCATTTCCAAGTATTTTGACTTGTTTTTCCGTGAATGACCTTATCTCTCTCATTTTTTACAAATTATGAAGGTTCAATATTTTTTTTTGGTAATTGAAAAATCTTCTTTTAGAATGTATTTTGCCACAACTTTGTTAACTGTGATACATACAACTTTAGCCTACCAAATGTGTCGTATGTTCTCCTACTTATTTTCCTTTGAATTAGACAAACACTTTACAAAAGCAACTCAACTTATCAATAACCAACAATCACCATGATATAATCGAGGGTTTAAAAGATGCTACCATGTAAAAATTGCTATAGTGTTTTGTGATGACCCAAAGGGTCATCTTGTATTTTAGAACTCTATTACGGCTCTTTAGCCTTTAAAATATCATTTTTACCCTCCTCGATTTGTGAGGAATTGAAGAAATAATAATTTTTGGCCTTTAAAAGTGATTTTAGTTGACTTCAGTCAACATTTTGAATAAACGGACCCGGACCCGTACCCGGACCCGTATTTTGACGGTCCCGATAGGTCCGTAGTAAAATATGGGATCTGGGCGTATACCTGAAATTGAATTCCGAGATCCCTAGCTCGAGAAATTAATTTCTGTCTAAAATTGAAAGACTAAAGATTAATGATTTTAAAAAATTTACTTAATGTATGATCTTGTTGGTATTGGGCCCGTATTTTAGTTCCGGAGCCCGGTACAGGTCCTTTATGATATTTATACCTTATCTGTGAAATTTGGTGAGAAACGGAACTGATTTGGCATGATTCGGACCTTCGGTTGAGAAAATAGAAATTTTAAAGTGTTCTTGAGAATTTCATATGTTTTGGTGTTAAATTCCTAGTTCTAGGTGTTATTTTGGCGATTTGATCGCACGAGCAAGTCCGTATAATGTTTTTAGACCCTTGTGCATGTTTAGTTTGGAGCCCGAGTGCTCGGGTTCCATTCGGGCGATGTGCAAGTTGAGTTCAAACCTCAACAGGGCTGCTGGTGCACTAGATCTGATGTGCCCGCACCTGCGATCCTTTGGTCGCAGGTGCGAACAATAGTCCCGCAGGTGCGACCCAAGCTTGAGATGCCATTTTCTGTAGATGCAGACTTTATCCCCCGGAGCGGGACTGCAGAAGCAGAACCCTGTCCGCAGGTGCGGCCCCAGTCGACCCCGTCCTTTTTCGCTAAGCGGACGTCAGGTCCGCACATGCAGATTCGCAGGTGCGACCAAAGCACCACATGTGCGAAGGTCGTTGGGCAGTGAGTTCATTAATTTGGGACTCAAGCCATTTTCTCCTCATTTTCAAAAGATATAAAACATAGGGGCGATTTTTCAAAGATCTTTTCTTCCCCAAATCATAAGTAAGTGTTCCTTAACTCATTTTTTTCAATCTTTCACTTCATTTTACAATAATTAAACCTAAAATCTAGGAATTCCATGATAGAAATTGGGGGTTTGGATAGAATTAGGGATTTTTGGAAAATTGGAAACTTGACCTCAATTATGGTCGGATTTCGAAACTAATTACATATTCGGGCTCGGGGGTGAAGGGGTGAACGAATTTTGGTCCGAATCTCGAGTTTTGACCAAGCGGCCCGGGGTCGTGTTTTTTACTTTTGGGGGGGAAATTTGGAAAACCCATAATTGTGTATTGAGATTGATTTCTTTAGCGATAATTGATGTTATTAAGTTAATTATGACTAGATATGAGTGGGTTGGAGGTGAATTCTAGAGGAAAAGCGGTACTTGAGCAGTGAGTGGCATGTGGATCGAGGTAAGTGTCGTGTCTAACTTCGGCTTGAGGGATTAGGTTGATTGACTATTTGCTACGTGTTTGGTTGTTGAGTACAATGTATAGGTGAGGTGACGAGCATCTATGCATTGTTGTCGAGTCATAGCATGCGAGTGAGTCCTATTGTTGTAATTGTTGTAGTCTTCAATCAACTTGTTCATGCTTAACTTAGCTAATTGTTATGTTGGGCATCTCTTATCCTGTTTTTACGGAAATTTGGTAATTGTTGAATATTGACTCAAGGTTGAGATTGATACTGTGGCATTAAACATTGAAGTAAGACTGATTTATGATATTTTTGTCTCTCTATTGTTATTGATCTTTGTTTTGGTGAGGAAGAGTGTAAAGCACAAAGGGTGATTACGTGCCATGTTTGTGAGTGAGTGTTAATGCATGAAGGGTGACGTCGTGCCATGTTTTGTGAGTAATCATGCACGAAGGGTGATGACGTGTCATATTATGAGAGATTTAATGCACGAAGGGTGATGCTGTGGCGTTCTACTGTTTCATATGGTGAGGTTGAGAGTAAAAGCACGAAGGGTGATGTTGTGCAGTTTTCCTTTACTGTTTTATTTGCTTAATTCGTTTAAGGAATATTCTTTGATTTTGTCTTATAACTATTTCTCATTCCTTATATTGTGAAATCCCCCCCAACCATGTATGTCCATTCCCATTATTTCCTGCTCTATTTCTTTTATTACTGTTGTTGCTACTTGTATAATTATACTGCACAGGTTATATGTGGGTGTCTTTTCTTAGCTTCGTCACTACTTCGCCGAGGTTAGGCTCGACACTTACCAGTAAATGGGGTCGATTGTACTGATGCTGCACTCTGCACTTTCTCTACAGATCCAGGTGTCGGTCTGAGCTGATTCCGAGCTTTGTTGTTGACTTCTTTACTCGGAGACCCAAGGTAGATCTGCCGACGTCTGTAGACTCTGGAGTACCCTCCTATCTGTTCATTTTACTGTTTTTCTTTGATTCATAAATAGTTGTATTTTTCCTTCAGCCAAATACTTGTAGATAAATCATAGTACTTCGTGAGTTGTGATATATATATATATATATGCGCGATGTTGTTATGAATTTTTCGTTTCCTTATTAATTTATCATGAGTTGAATTGTAGTAATTCTCCGCAAGTTTTAAGATTTTTATGTTGTGAATCTCTAATGTTGGCTTGCCTAGCAAGTGCAACGTTAGGCGCTATCACAGTCCCGACGGTGGGAGTTCGAGTTGTGACATGTTTGAATTATAAAGACTACAATAGTTTATCAATGCAGTTGTCCCATATGCTAATCAATTATTTATTGTTCTATTTTTAAATTACTTTCTCTGAACTAAACAATTATGGAAAAAGTGTTTCAAAAATTTTAATAAGAAAAGTTTCATCTCGTTTGTTTCTTTCAAATAAATAAAGAAAACAAAAATATATTGATTATAAACTTGTTTCAAATATTAGTAAATCCTTAAACTCTTTAACTTGTTTAAAATATTAATAAATTCTTTTACAGACATTGTTTGATGTTCAAGAACCACGAAATAGATAGTTGAAGATAAATTTTATTTCCAATATCACCATACAAATAATGAGCAGCGAATGTGATGGTTTCATGTGATGTACCAAAAGGTCATCCCGTATATTTCTAGCTAATTCTGTGTTCCAAGGTCGTGAAAACCTCCTTCTATCTCACCTCGATTTGCGTGTGCATCCCGACGTGTAGCCGGGAAGCCGTTATGTGAAAAAAAACTGATAAAAATTATATTTCTGTGTTAAAATTTGAATGAAGTTGACTTTGGTCAAAATTTTTTGGTAAACGGACCCGGATCTGTGATTTGACGGTTCCGAAGGGTCCGTAGGAAAATATGGGACTTGGGCATATGTCCAGAATCAAATTCCGAGGTCCCAAGTTTGAGAAATGAATTTTTAAAGAAAATTATTTTCTGAAAAATATAAAGGTTTTTGAAGATGCAATTTAATGTGAAACCTGTGGTATCGGGCTCGTATCTTGGTTCGGGAGCCTGGTACATGTTTGATATGATTTATATGTGTTATCTATGAAGTTTGGTAATAAACGGACTTGGTTTGACGTGATTCAGGTCAAAAATCCAAAATTTGAAGTTTAAGAAGTTTTGAGAATTTTTATGGATTTGGAGGATTAATCCGATGTTTATGATGTTATTTTGGTGTTTTGATCACTCGAAAAAGTCTGTAGTATGTTTTTGAGGTTGTGTGTATATTTGGTTTTGAGTCCCCGGGGCCTCGAGTGCATTTCGAACGGGTTTCGGGCCATTTTCTTCAATTTATGAACTGCTGTTTCTGGTGTATGTTGCCCTCTTTCGCGATCGCGTAGCCCAAACCGTGATCGCGTAGTGTCCTTCTTGCCCCGCTCATTTCCTTGATCGAGATCGCGATGTGTCCCTACTGGTCGCCTAAAATTTCTCACCGCGTTCGCATAACTCCCTACGCGATCGCAGAAGCCAGCCTGCCCCTTATACGCGATCGCATAAGATTCTCCACGATCGCGGAGCACATCTTACACCACCAACCATTTCCTTCTATGCGATCGCGCCTCGATTCCTGCGGTCGCGATTCACAAAGCACCTCGGCAGAATATAAGTTTGCAAAAATCGAGGTTTCACCATTTTAAACATATTTTGGCTTCTAGAACTCGATTTTGGGCGATTCTTTGAGGGTTTTTCACACAAATCGATTGAGTAAGTGTTCTTCCACTATAATTAATTATATTTCATGAATTAGATTCTTGTTTTTATCATTTAATTTGTGTTTTGGGTTGAGGAGATTGTAGGTTTTGAAAGAAAACTTCTAAAATGTAAAATCGTGATTTGAAAGACCAAATGTTATTGGAATTGGATAAATAGTATGGGTGAACTCGTATCGGAATGGGTAATCGGAATTTGCAAAATTTGTCGGGTTCCGAGGTGCGGGCCCGAGGATCGACTTTTGGGTCGATTTTTATAATTTTGTAAAGATTGAAACTTTATTATTCAGAATAGTTCCTTATACGTTTTATATGTATTTTGAAGTTGTTTTAGTTGATTTTGAGCCATCAGGAGGCCTTCCGGCCCGAGAAATCTATTTTTGAGTACCGGGTTGTCGTCTTTGAGGTAAGTATCTTGCCTAACCTTCTGTGGGAGAACTACCCCTTAGGATTGAGTCTTCTTTGTTGATTGTAGTCCGTGTATACGAGGTGACGAGTGGGTACTCGGACTTATTTGCTAATAGATTGGCCTTTTAGGATTCATAGGTTCTTACGTTACCTGTGTATGAGTTGTAATTGTTACGTTTGAATCCTTGGTTGTTAATTTCATCCTTTCCTGCTTAGATTAGAATTACTTGCTTTTGGATTCTTTTGTTTTCTATTTGATCTTAATTGACTTAATTGAATATCTTACCGCTCTTATCTTCATGCTATACTTCCTTCCTAAAATTGCCAAATTGACTATACTAGTGTTATCTAGCTTTATAGTTGTTTAACCGTAGTTAGAATATTCGTTCGTTTGTGTCAAGCATGCCCGTGAGTCTTACATTGTGCTTTATATGCTTTTTCCCTTCTGTGCTACTTGGACCTAGTTGATAAACATTTATGTTGGTGTTTTCTTGATGTTGCCTATTATTGGGCCCTTGTTTGAGCTGAGCTTTATTTCGTAAAGTTAATTATTTAGGCGAGATTGGTTATAGTTGTTTCCCTTGCCGGGATGATGTTGTTTTCATTGTTGACTTCCTTGCCGGGATAGTATGATTTCTATTGTTGTTTATACTGTTAATGATACTGTTTGCGTTGTTGACTCCCTTGCCAGGATGTTATGATTTATGGTTCTTATTGTTGATTTCCGGATGTTGTGTTTTATGGTTCTTATTGTTGATTTCTGGATGTTGTGATTTATGGTTCTTATTGTTGATTTCCCTTGTTAAATTATTGTTTATGTTATTTTAGCACGAGGGGACATTATGTGCCGAGTGTTTGTGAGGTTATGCACGAGGGGACATTATGTGCCTGTTTATTTATTTATTGCATGAGGGGACATTCTGTGCTGCGTGTTTGTGAGGTTATGCACGAGGGGACATTCCGTGCCGAGTGTTTATTTATTTATTGTACGAGGGGACATTCTATGCCGAGTGTTATTTATTTATTGCACGGGGGGACATTCCGTGCTGAATGTTTGTGAGGTTATGCACGAGGGGACATTCCGTGCCGAGTGTTATTTATTTATTGCACGAGGGGACATTCCTTGCCGAGTATTGGTGAGGTTATGCACGACGGGACATTCCGTGCCAAGTTTTTATGCATTATTATTTCCGTTGTTCCTGTTTGCTATTTACTGCACTTGTTTTAGTAAGGATTAGAGTAAAGCACGAAGGATGATGTCGTGCACTTGTTTTGGTGAGGATGAGAGTAAAAGCACGAAGGGTGATGCCGTGCACTTGTCTTTGTATTTTATTCTGTTGTTCTAAATTTGGATAATCCTACTGATCTCTTACTGCATTTATTCGCAAGATTTGATATTCCTCCTGTACTGCATGGCAAATTTCTGAGTTACGGGCTGAGTTCCGGTGGATAAATCTTGAGGAGATTTTGATCAAGGGATTTTATTGAAAAGTATTATTGAAAAAGAAATGGTTTTCAAATGATTATATTTGAATAACTTTTACATCGAAGGTATATTTGAAAATCATTATCTTGCCTAAAATGATATTTGGAAGTCTTTTATTGGAAAAGCATCTTTGGGAAGTTTCGTATTTTGAAAGAAACTATGTTTTACGTAATTCTCTCTACTAAATATACTTATAACTACTTTTGGAGAAAGTATGTTTTCAAAGGAAACTCTTCCATACAAAAATAATTTTATTTGCAAAAGTTTTGTTTATATGAACTGTTGTTTAAAGATTTCTACCAGTTACGGATTTAATGGCTAAGGCCCGATGTGAACAAACCGACATGGAGTTGAGTTATTGGTGTTCTCTATTGTATTGTGTTTCCTTTTGATTCGGCTTGTTTTGTTGTCCATTTTTCCGTGTATTTTTGTGTTGTTTCGCGATTGATTTCTGTAATTTCCTTCCGCTTTATATTGTCATTGTCGTAAATTATTTACATGAAGCCTTAGGTAGATGTAACGTTCGGTCATTTCTATATTCATGTTATTTATTTTGTAGACCAGTGGTTTCTTGACTAGTCCTCACCACTACTCCACCGAGGTTAGTCTTCATACTTACTGGGCACCGCTGTAGTGTGCTCATACTACACTTCTGCATATTTTTATGTGTAGATCCATGTATATATTGTAGTAGCTGTGTGGATGATTGTTGAGGAGAATCAAGGTAACTTGGTGCTGCGTTCGGGGGCGTCAGAGTCACTATATTTGTATTTATTATTCATACACTGTTGTATTTATTTCCAAACAGATGTACTTAGAAGTTGTAGAAGATTTGTAGAGCTTATGACTTGTATTATCGGTTTTGGGAAAGTTTTTACATTCTGTTGAGATTCTATATCGATACTGTTAGTTTTTCTTTTATTATTGTTGTTATTCAGTAACTGTTAGGCTTACCTAGTCCCTAAGAGTAGGTGCCATCACGAAACACAACGGAGGGAAATTTGGGCCGTGACATTTCAACATGTAAACCAAATAAATTTATTGATATTTTATAAATAAATATGCAAAACAACTAACAAAGAGTGCCTAATAATGATTAATTCTGTCCTCGGTTCTCTGCTTTGATTTTTCATATTATAAATTTCAAACAGAATGAGATATTACAAAAGGAAAGCATCGTCAGAAGAAGTTAAATGATCGTACTTCAAAAGGCTAAACTTTCAAATAATAAAGAAAACATTCTCTAAAATGAGCTTTTGTTTTACCTTATTTAATTAAAGTTGTTTTATACGGTCAAAATCGGATAAGTCCGATTTCATAAGCTCGAGAGATCACCCCGAGGCCATAGTCATATGGATCGAAGCAGACCGAGTTCGAGGAAATGCAGATCTCGAGAACCAAAGCTCACAGCATCGAGGGCAGAGTATAAGCTACCTCGAAACGATACGTTTTTGGCTTGTACCAGAATGGGCGGGAACTTAGCAATGGCACAAAGACCAAAGTGTAAATTCGTACAAATCCGTTAGACACTTGTACCAATTAGATTCCTTTCTGAAAATAGAAATGTACCATATTTAGAACCTCCCCTATTATATAAAAGGGAGGCTGCTCATTTGTAAAGATCATCAATCATTGGTAAAGAATATACATCTCTACTTTTGTGCTCATCTCTCGGAATTGTCCTTTAGCTTTATTATATACTCTTTGCTTTATTTTACTGTTCATCAAGGTCCATCTCGAGGTCACCTTGGCTCGAAGTCGAGGCTCACTCATATACTGGTTTGATTTAACTTGCTTACTCAAGTCACCTACTTATTTTCTTGTTAAGCAATCAGTATTGGACTAAATCGCATATCTTTTAGACCTCATTATAAATTTAAATTGTTACTCAAATTTCAGGGTAAACAGTTTGGCTCCCGCCGTGGGGCCTAAAGATAATAGTGATTATTTCAGTGCTAAATTTTGATAACACACGTTATTCTTCACACTTGTTCTTGTCAAAGATTCTTTGTTTTCAGGCTAAAACATGTCGAACTTAGAGAACACACCAGTACATGGCAATGACGATCTCAGATTCCATGGGGAGAATGATAATGCAGCTGCTTGAGGGGCCAGTGTACCACCACTTAACCCCGGGGTAGTGCCAGTACCAAACCCAATCGATGTTGGTTCACGCGTTGCTCTAAACGCAGACTTAGGCGCAAACGTCAGAGGAAGTGTACGAAAGAGGTCCGACCTAGTGGCCAAGGAATGCAGGGTCAAGGAGATAGGGGAGTTAGCCTCCAAGTAATCTTCGAAATGTTACAAGCACAGTAGATTGCTATCGCTCAGCTGCAAAGTCAACAAAAAACTCCGAGCATTGTTGGACCGAAAACTACTCGCCGAACTAAACCAATGCCGGAGAGGTCAAATGATAATGGATCTCAGGCTGACCCTACAATCATGAGAATGCTCGAAAAACTCAAAAAAAGGATCGAGTCAGGAGAAAAAAGGATCGAGGATAATGATAAAAAGTTGTAGACATATAACTCGCGGGTCGACCATATACCAGAAGCGCCTTCGATTTTGAAAGGTCTGGATTCCAAAAAGATTGTGCAAAAACCTTTTCCCCCGAGCGCGGCCCTGAAGCCTATTCCAAAGAAGTTTCGCATGCCGGACATACCTAAATACAACGAAACCACCGATCCCAATGAGCATATCAGTACATACAGATACGGTAAAAAGGGAAATAACTTGGAGGACGATGAGATCGAGTCCGTTCTACTGAAAAAAATTGGGGAAACTTTGTCTAAAGAAGCGATGATTTGGTACCACAACCTGCCCCCGAATTCTATCGATTAATTCGCTATGTTGGCAGATTCATTTGTGAAAGCACATGTTGGTGCTATAAAAGTTGCAACAAGGAAATCGGACGTCTTCAAAATTAAACAAAGGAAAGCGAGATGCTGAGGTAGTTCATGTCCTGGTTTCAGATGGAACTAATGGAGTTACCACCAGTCTCTGATGATTGGGTCATTCAAGCTTTCACCCAGGGGTTAAACAAGCGGAGCTCGATAGCGTCACGACAGTTAAAACAAAGCTTGATTGAGTACCCCAACATGACTTGGGCGGATGTGCACAACCGGTATCAGTCGAAGATTAAGGTTGAGGATGAACAGTTGGGAGCACCCTCGGGTTCGGTCTATCTGAGCATATTTTCATCAAAGGATTCGAGGGACGCAGACAGGGAACCGAGGTCGAACAAGGAACGGTATCATCCATACGCCGAATAGAGAAGAAACAGTTCGAGGCATAATGTACTTCAGAATGATCGAAGGGTGGATCGAGGACAGAATCCTCGGGGACTCATGAGTAAGACCGGGTTTGATAGGCATGCAGGATTGGCAGAGGCACCTCGATTATCGAAGTAAAATTTCAGTGGCGATGCCTCGGCTATCGTTTCATCCATTGGAAAGATTAGGGATACCAGGTGGCCCAAACGGCCAGTCCATAAAAACTGACCCTTATCAAGGGAATCCTAACTTAATGTATAAATATCACGGTACACACGGGCACAAGACCGGGGATTGTAGACAGTTAAGAGAGGAGGTATCTCGATTATTCAATGAGGGGCATCTTCGGAAATTTCTCAACGACAGAGCCAAAAACCATTTTAGGGAAAGAGACGCTAACAGGAATAATGAACAAGAGGAACCTCAACATGTTATCCATATGATCATTGGCGGAGTCGACGTCCCAAAGGGACCCGTGTTCAAATGCACCAAAGTTTCAATTACAAGGGAGAAACGGACTCGAGACTAGATTCCAGAAGGCACCCTTACATTCAATGAAGAAGATACCGAGGGCCTCTCTCAACCGCACAATGATGCACTGGTAATTTCTATACTATTAAATAAAGTTCAAGTTAAACGTGTTCTTATGGATTCAGGTAGCTTGGCGAACATAATCAGGTCGAGGGTCGTAGAGTAGCTCGGGCTGCTAGATCAAATCATACCTTCATCTCGAGTATTGAATGATTTCAACATGGCAAGCGAAACAACTGATGTTTACCTTAAAGTGTATATATCTCTATTTGTATCGCCTCATATTTTACTTTTGTTTCATGAGTTTTAGATTTTAAGTCTCATGATTCATATTAATTTGAAGTTTTATTATGTGTAGGAATGATTCGGGATCAATTGGGGGCGAAACGCGCGAAATTAGAGCCAAAACGGACGAAACCGGGAAAATTGCGAAATTCGGTGCCACAGGTAGGGCTTGGCTCCACCTGTGGCGCTGGAGGTAGAATACTTTTTCCAAGCAGCGCCCTGGTGAGCGCCCGGCGCTACCCAGGGCACCGATGACGTGAATTTCTCCTAATTTGACTAGGACTCGGTTAATTCGACCCTAGACTTACACAACACGTATAAAAGCAAGTCTAAACTCAATTTTGAGGGGGGCGTGACTTTTAGAGGAAAAAACAAGTATAGAGCCGTCGTGGAGGCCGTGTTTCATCTTTTCTTCCACAAAACTTAGTAATTTTTATGTTTCTTTGTATGATTTGCTGTTTGGCTACCATGTCTATGTGGAGCTAAAATTCACGTTCTAGGGATGTGGTTCTTTCATGAATATTGTTATTAGAATATTGATTTTGATTTCTTAGTTTATCGCATTGGTTTATTTATTCAATCTTGTGCTTAATTATTTGATTGCTTGATCACCAATTGAATACTATCTACGAATCTAGAGTTGAGCTCGAAAGTGGGAATTCTAGATTGCATATAGGATTAAGTAGAGCAAGTTCTTGAACCTGGGCATTGGGGAACGGATTCTCGGTTAGGATAGACAAATACCTAATTGCCTTGCTTGGTTAATTTATAGGAATTATAAATGTGTTCTTGTTGATTCTAACTCTAGACATATAGGCGTTAGGTTAGCTTGAACATGCGAGTAAGAACCCGATAGATTCTTATGAGCAATATTAACCCTGTTAACCAATAAACCAGATAAATTAATTAGTTAATTCAATTGAAGAATACAATACGATTGTTAGATAGCCCATAACCCTTGATCGTTTTCATTACATTGATATCATAAAAATATGCTTTTCCCTTGTTCAGAGTTCACTATTTGTTTTCTTTATTTTAATTAGTTTAGAATCAAATATTATTAGGTTTAATTCTTATTTAGATAATGATAGTCTAAATTTAGTTAATAGTTAATCACAAGTCCTCATGGGTTCGACATCCGAATTTTAGTCCCTTTATTACTTGACGACCGCGTATACTTGCGTGTGTGTTTAGTCACAACAACAACAAAGGGGGAAATAATCCTACCAGTAAACGTGGCCGGGGCTATACAAGATGCAAAATTTCATGTCATCGAAGGCGACATGAGGTACAATGCATTGCTTGGAACGCCGTGGATCCATAGCATGAGGGCGGTGCCATCGACCCTTCACCAAATGATGAAGTTTCCAACAAAATATGGGATGAAGACGGTGTATGGAGAGCAACATGCAACAAAGGAGATGTTTGCAGTTCATGATTTGACACCATCATCGGTACCCTCTACCTCGGAGAAGTCTAACATCAAGGAAAAATAGGTGGCTAAATAGCAATCATATTCCACACCCTCGGTTGAATCCGAGGAACAGGTAGTCGAGGATGAAGAAGAGAACTTCCTTACCCCTCGAGCTTTCGTCGCCCCTGAGGAATCAAATGCGACGAAGCCCACGGTCGAGGAACTAGAGCAGGTGATATTGATCGAGCATCTATCAGAATGGTAGGTATACCTAGGAACGGGATTAACCCCCAAACTCAGGAAAAAACTCATCCAATTCCTTATCGGTAACATAGATTGTTTTGCTTGGTCCCACTTAGATATGACTGGAATTCCGTCGGAGATAACCACGCGTCGGTTGAGTCTCGACCCTAGGTTCAAACCTGTGAAGCAAAAGAGAAGGCCCCAGTCTGAGGTGAAGCACGCATTCATAAAGGACGAGGTAACTAAACTTCTAAAAATAGGGTCCATTAGGGAAGTAAAATACCCCGAGTGGCTAGCCAATGTAGTAGTAGCCCCTAAAAAGGGAAACAAACTTAGAATGAGTGTGGATTACAAAGATTTGAACAAGGCATGACCTAAAGACTCTTTTCCATTGCCTAACATCAATCGTATGATTGACGCAACGGTCGTCCATGAGATCCTTACTTTTCTCGATGCCTACTCTAGGTACAACCAAATTCAAATGAACCTGGAGGACCAAGAAAAAACTTCGTTTATCACGAAGTATGGAACATATTGTTACAGTGTAATGCCCTTCGGGCTAAAAAATGCAGGAGCTACATACCAACGCCTAGTTAATAAGATGTTCGAACAACAAATAGGCAAATCTATGGAAGTTTATATTGATGACATGCTAGCTAAGTCATTTGCAGGCAACGTTCGAGATTTTGAGAAAATATAAAATGAAACTCAACCCCGAGAAATGTGCTTTCGGAGTTGGCTTGGGAAAGTTCTTAAGTTTCATGGTGTCAAATAGGGGGATCGAGATCAACCCCGACAAAATTAAAGCCGTCGAATAAATCAACGTCGTGGACAGTGTGAAAGCCCTACAATGGCTAACTGGATGGATAACTGCTCCCTACTCAAGGCCGATTTATCTCAAGGTCGCCGGATCAGAGTCATCAATTCTTCTCCCTACTCAAAAAGAAGAATGATTTCACATGGACTCTGAAGTGTCAGCGAGCGTTAGAAGAGCTAAAGCGGTACTTGTCGAGCCCGCCCCTGATTCACACTCCAAAGACAGACGAAAAACTTTACTTGTACTTGGCTGTGTCCGTGGTAGCGGTAAGTGGCGTGCTGGTTCGAGAAGAGAAAGGTACACAATTTCCTATTTATTATGTGAGTTGAACCTTAGGAGATGCTGAAACCACATATCCACATTTAGAAAAGTTTGCACTTGCACTAATAAGCGCATCTAGAAAGCTAAAGCTATATTTTCAATGTCACCCCATATGTGTGTTAACTACATACTCACTTCGAAATGTCTTGCATAAGCGCGAGTTGTTGGGCCGATTGGCCAAGTGGGCCATCGAACTTGGAGGGTACGATATCGAATATCAACCCTAAATGTCCATCAAGTCTTAAATTTTGTCAGACTTCGTGGCAGATTTTACATCTGCCCTCGTACCCGAAGTAGAAAAGGAACTTCTACTAAAGACGGGTACATCATCGGGGGTATGGACCCTCTTCACAGACGGCGCCTCGAATGTGAAGGGTCGGGGCTCGGTATTGTTTTAAAACCGCCTATGAGAAACATTATTAGAAAGTCTATCAAAACTTCTAGATTAACTAACAACGAGGCCGAGTATGAGGCCATAATTGCATGTCTTAAATTAGCCAAAAGCCTGGGAGCAGAGGTCATAAAAGCCAAGTGTTACTCTCTTTTGGTGGTAAACCAAGTGAACAAGAGCTTCGAAGTTCGAGAAGATAGAATGTAAAGATATTTGGACAAGCTGCAAGTAATATTGCACCGCTTCAAGGAATGGACGTTGGACCATATACCCCGGGAGAAAAACAATAAGGCCGGCGCGCTTGTGAACTTGGGGTCATCGGTCGAAGAAGATGATATTGTCTCGGGGACTGTCATTCAGTTGTCGAGATTTGTGGTTGAGGAAGGTCATGCTGAGATAAACTTTACAAGTTTGATGTGGGATTGGAGGAATAAATATTTTGTGTATTTAAAGCACGAAAAGCTCCCATCGGACCCCAAGGAGTCAAGGGCCCTTTGAGCCAAAGCAGTTCGATTCGCGCTAGACGAAAATGGAACTTTGTATAAGAGGACCTTTGACGGACCACTAGAAAAATTCTTAGGATCAGGAGACATCGATTATGTGTTGCGAGAAATCCACGAAGGCACTTGTAGGAACCACTCTAGCGCTGAATCTTTGGTTTATAAAGTAATTAGAGTTGGATATTACTGGGATAGCATGAAGAGAGATACTAAGGAGTTCGTTCGAAATTGTGACAAAAGCCAAAGGTTTGCACCGATGATCCACCAGCCCGGTGAACAACTCCATTCGATCCTATCCCCTTGGCCATTCATGAAATAAGGGATAGACATCATCGGCCCCCTGACGGCACCAGGTAAAGCTAAGTTCATTTTCTTTATGACTGACTACTTTTCAAAATGGGTGGAAGAAAAGGCCTTCGAGAAAATAAGAGAAAAAGAAGTCATAGACTTCATATGGGACTACATCGTATGCCGGTTTGGAATACCCGCTGAGATAGTGTGCGACAATGGGAAGCAATTTATCGGCAGCAAAGTAACAAAGTTCCTCGAAGATCACAAAATAAAAAGGATTTTATCGACATCTTATCACCCAAGTGCAAACGGCCAGGCCGAGTCCACAAAAACACTATTATCCAAAACTTGAAGAAGAGATTGAGTGATGCTAAAGGGAAATGGAGAGAAGTGTTGCCCCAGGTACTATGGGCATATCGAACAACGTCGAAGTCAAGCACGAGGGAAACTCCGTTCTCTTTGGTGTACGGTTCCGAAGCGTTAATTCCGGTCGAGGTCGGGGAACCTAGCGCCAGGTTTCAGCACACTACCGAGGATTCAAACCACGAGGCAATGAGCACTTGTCTCGAACTACTAGATGGAAAACGTGAAGCCGCACTCGCTCGAATGGTCGCACAAAAGCAAAGGATCGAAAGGTATTATAATAGAAGGGCGAACCTTCGCCACTTCGGAGTCGGGGACTTAGCTCTAAGGAAAGTCACCGTCAATACTCGAGACTCGAATGAAGGGAAGCTAGGCCCCAATTGGGAAGGACCGTATCGAGTCATCGGAGTCATTGGGAAGGGATCTTACAAGCTTAGCACAATGGAAGGCGAACAACTACCAAATAATTGGAATGTATCCCTACTCAAAAGATATTATTACTAAGGTATGACCTTCTCCTTTTTTATTTATTTTTAAGACTAACTCATTGCAGGTGTTCGATCGAAGACGTCGAGACATCCTACAACTCGAAGACCTTAGGTTTTAAAGCATGCGTTGTACTCTTTTCCTTTAGACCAGGTTTTATCCCAAATGGGTTTTTCCAGGCAAAGTTTTTAATGAGGCAAAAAATATATGCTACCTAAGGGTAATTCAACAAGTATCCAAGGCTTCTTTCCAATCAACCTCGAATAGTGGGGAGCATCACCCGTCAGGGACTGGCAATTTCGAGGAAAATACTTCACGCCTAAGAAGGCCTCGATAGGGAACTTTGTAATGGGCCAAACGGTCAAAGGAGTTGTGTCCATATAGGATTATCGAGCCTCAAAGGCAAAACATGTACATATGTACGAGTTATTGAAAGAAGCATCTTTTCTATTTAATATCTCATGTCTTGACGAAATTTGTTGATCCATACTTACGATTCTATATGAAAAAAGGCTCAAATTCCAAAACACAAGTACATCTCGACTACTCGGGGACTACCATCGATAGTCAAACATGTTCGAACTATGAAAACTTAAACTCATAAGACCTCAAAGAGGCATCCATTGATGTAAAGGCCAAGGCCATCACACTGGGGGACTAACATCTCGAACAAGTTCTAAATATCATTGGGAAACAGGTCTAAAAGACATACCCAAAGGCTACGGACACATTAAAGACTACAGTCACATGAAAAGGCCACGACCGAAATAATGCGGCTCAGAGACGTTCGACTTCCGCCATAATCTAAGGCCTTCAAACATTTTGAAAAATCGGTTAAATAAGGCTACCCTCGGCAAAGCATGGGCCTCTATTAAATAGGCCCAAAAAAAATTCTAGGCTTCGATAATATCCACTTTCGAGATGTTAAATCGCCTCAACGCAAACGAGCTAAGAAAGTCGGGGTTCTGACCATCAAACCCTCGAAAAACCCAATGGGTGCAAAGAATATATATATGCTAAGGCATGAAAATTTTATAAAACTCTTTTTCCAAACATGGAAAAATAATAGCCATCTCTTAGAGGCCATAATGGCCCGACCTAAAAGAACCTAAGGGCTGATACAAAAGAGCCTAAGGGCCGATGTAAAAGAGCCTAAGGGACGACACGTAAGGGTTCGAACTCTCATCCGAACCCAAGGGTTCAATCACCCCGATCCCAAACAAACATTATTGACTAAACCTTGTCACTATTCAGCACTAAAGGTATACATCTCAAAGGCGAGCCTTATTCGAACCTGGTTGGAAACCATTCAAGGAAGACTCTCGAATACGTATCTCGATGAATTAAATTATTACAAAAAATACAAGGCAAAGAAGACTAAGAAAGCAATCAAGAAAACTCCTTCTTTTATATACATTCAAAAGGTGGTACAAAAGAGTTCAACAAGAAAGGAAATATAAAAAAGTTCATATCTACGCCGAGGGGGCATCCCCCTCGGGGCCAGTTTCTTCTCCCGGAGTTGCCTCTCCCTCGGGGGCATTCTTTTTATCGGGAGCAGTCTCTTCTTCGACCCCCTCCTCATCTCCGAACCCACCTTGGACACCTTCGACATCATCATCATCATCGGAGGTGAGAACAAACTTAGCATCAGCTTCATCTGCCTTAGCTTGGATTATTTCCTCAGAGAGATCGAAGCCCCTGGCATGGATCTCCTCGAGAGTCTCCCTCCAAGATTGGCACCTGGCATAGTCATTGCTCCGCTTTTCCAAATCAACAGCTTCTCTCAACTTGGTTTGAGGAGCTATGGTATCCTTCAAATACACGGCGGCCGTTTTATCAGTCGTGATCTGAATTTTCTTGGCTTCGGCCTGGGCTTCAGCAACTTCGGCCTCGGCCTTTGCAAGACTAGCCTCGAGTTCAGTAATTTTTCTGGCCTGAGCCAAACTACTCTCTTGGGCATTCCGAAGCTGAACCTCGATAGTTGATAACCTCGTCAAAGCAGTTTCCTTCGCCGCAGCCAAGATATCCATCTTCTGCTGCAATAGAGACATCGAAGTGTTATCCTCCGAAGTCAGGAGAGGAAGTCCGTATTTTAAAAAAAAAATGGTTACCTGCTTCTCTAGTTCATCCTCGTATTCACAAGCCTTGTCCAACTCCAACCGAAGGTTTTTCACTTCCTCCTCCTTTTGGTCGCAAATGAGCCTCGGGGATTTCTCCTCGCCCAAAGACTTCTTCAGCTCGTCCTCGCACTGGCTCAGCTCGGCCTTGAATTTGATAAAAGCCTACAAGGAAAAAATAATGATCAGTCAAGCAAGGAAGGAAATTGCAACGTTAAGGAAATTGCAGCATTAATACTAAAACTTACACCGGAGAGAAGATGTTGGGCCTCTTTAATGGTGGAGGATGAATCAGCAAGATCGGCATCATCGACCAGAGTGAAGCAACCCTGAAAAGGATCGTCCTCGCTGGAGGCTCCGCCTAACTCGGGCATCTTCAAGGCCCGAGCATCTCTAATAGCATCCTTGGAATAGGCCGGGAGAGATGGGAGTGACCTGCTGTCATGGCCTCGGAGAGATCCCCGAGGGGCTCTGTTGGATTACAGGAACTTGCCCATTTCGGAGTACTGTCAGAAGTTGAGAAACAACCACGATTTCAGGCGACGTGGAGTCTCTATCCTTATTTTTCTCTAAAGTCCCTTCATCACGACTAAGGACTTCAATCTCAATGGGTTTGGCGGTCTTGGTGACTTTTTTGGTTCGGGTCACAAAAGTCGAACCCTCAACCTCGTCGTCTTCATCATCCATCAACTGGTGGAATGAGTGTATTCCATGTTAATGACGACACTCTTCTTACGCCTCCGAGCAGGCTCCACTTTGTTTTGTAAATCTAGTCCTAAGGGTATGAAACCCTGAATTTCATATCTTTTACTAAATTGAGGTGGTGCACATGCTAGGTGACGAGCGTGTGGGCGTGCACCATCGGGGGATTTAGACTTGGTCCGTCCCATAGCATCCGTAGAGTTGTAGACTTCGATTTAAGTTGTATAATAGCTATGTGTTATAGAAAGAATTTTCATAACTTGGGTTGAATGTCTTGTTTGGGCCTTAGGTCAGTACTGTTGGACCCTCAGGGGTATTTTATTACTATCCTCACACTGTTTTGATTTGACCTACACTCAGTCATATTTTTTACCTATTTACTTTTAATCCAGTTTCATTACTCTACTTTGATGCATATGAAAGTTATTTTGTGCTGAGTTCCCTATTTTTACTGAGATATCCGAGTGGCTTGAGAGGTTTATGACTGAGTGAGGCCGAGGGCCTGATTTGTGAGGATATGATATGGGATCGGGTTGCACGCTGTAGTATGTTTATTATAGGTTGAGGGCCTGAGTGATTTGATTCCATGATTGGCTTGATATAGCGCTTGGGCTAAAGGAGCCCCTCCGGAGGCTGTACATACCCCTAGTGAGCGCAGGTACCTACCGAGAGAGAGTGCGAGTGACGAGTGACTTGGAGGCATAAGTGATGGTGATGTATGCTTGAGGGACTGAAATGAGTAATTGTGAGGTATGCCTGAGGGGTTGTTCATGAGTGACTGTGAGGCTTTGCCGAGGGGCTGTTTATGAGTGATATTTTTCCCGAGGGGCTTGTCTATGACTTCATTATTTTCACTCAATTTTGTATTGAACCTCTATTGAAACTGCTGAATAATATCTATACATGTTTTCTATCAAAACTGGAGCTTTTTACGAGATGTTTTGACTCGAACACTGATTGGACATTATGTTGTTCAGTGAGGTTTTATATTAAGAACTCTATGTGATTTAACTACTCGTCACTACTGCTCAGTACNAGGATCCTTGCGGCAAGAATATCTACCCATATGGTGAAAATCAATGAGAGATTAAAGAGGTAGATACAAGTTTCAACAAGTTAAAGAAGCAATATGAAGAAGGGTATGAAGCGCCCAGTTAATGAAGATTGACAGTATTTATAATACAAGCAGAGAAATATAAGCCTTTTGAGTTACCTTCAACAACAACAAAGGTATATACAATTGGCTACATCCATCTCACTTATGCCCTATGGGGGCCAACAAAATTAGTATAAGAGAAGGACGGATATCAGGATCCGGCTAGGGTTAGAGTAACCCAAAATGGTTGATGGATTGTTTGCATCAGTTGACATTTCTGAAAGGTATTGCAAATGTGCTAATAGATCTCCTTGTGAGACACCTAGATGGTGCACTCTAAAATAGTACAACTAGATATGAGTACTACAAAGATAGGCACTGGAAGCCTTCAAGGGATAAATATTATCTTAGTGTGTCTCCCGTCCCTAGTAGAGCGAGAATCTTAGGCAACCCGAAGAGCCAGGGGATGGAGAAGTTTATGAACGAGTGAGGCCGAGGGCCTAATTTGTGAGGATATGATATGGGATCGGGTTGCACGCCGTAGTATGTTTATTATAGGTTGAGGGCCTGAGTGATTTGATTCCATGATTGGCTTGATATAGCGCTTGGGCTAAAGGAGCCCCTCCGGAGTCTGTACATACCCCTAGTGAGCGTAGGTACCTACCGAGAGAGAGTGCGAGTGACGAGTGACTTGGAGGCATAAGTGTTGGTGATGTATGCTTGAGGGACTGAAATGAGTGATTGTAAGGTATGCCTGAGGGGTTGTTCATGAGTGACTATGAGGCTTTGCCGAGGGGCTGTTTATGAGTGATATTTTCCCCGAGGGGCTTGTCTATGACTTCATTATTTTCACTCAATTTTGTATTGAACCTCTATTGAAACTGCTGAATAATATCTATACATGGTTTCTATCAAAACTGGAGCTTTTTACGAGATGTTTTGACTCGAACACTGATTGGACATTATGTTGTTCAGTGAGGCTTTATATTAAGAACTCTATGTGATTTTACTACTCGTCACTGCTGCTCAGTATTTATTTATGGTTGTTACTTACTGAGTTGGCATACTCACGTTACTCCCTGCACCTTGTGTGCAGATCTAAGTGTCACAGGACATTCGAGCGAGTGTTGATTCATCCACCGCTGATCTCGGAGTTGGCAAGGTAGTTGCATGGNGTTGTTACTTACTGAGTTGGCATACTCACGTTACTCCCTGCACCTTGTGTGCAGATCCAGGTGTCACAGGAGTGTTGATTCATCCACCGCTGATCTCGGAGTTGGCAAGGTAGTTGCATGACGACCGCAGCCTTGCTATTCTCCCTCCTATCTTCCAGTATTTGTTTCTATTAGATTTCTTTTCTATTTAGACTGTATTGGACCTAACACTATCAGACTTGTATCGTAGATGCTCATGACTAGTTACACCCGATGTCGGGCCGTTATTTCTGTATCTATTTTTTTACGTGTTTTGGATTTACTTACGATAGTTTTATGATTAAATGTTACAAAATAGACTATTGAAATGAATCATTATGTGTTTTGGATCATGAGTCAGATAGCCTAGTACTGAGATAGGCGCCATCACGACTTGGTAGTTGGGGTCGTGACAAGTTGGTATCAGAGCCTAGGTTACATAGGTCTCAAAGTCTTGAGCAGATTTAGTAGAGTCTTGCGGATCAGTGCGGAGATGTCTGTACTTATCTTCGAGAGATTGCGGAAACCTTAGGAAAAATCTCACATTCTTGAATTGTTGTCGTGTGAATCCATTGCTTTTGGTAACTAAACTTCTGTTGTTTCACTCTCTCACAGATGGTGAGGAAATGTATTACCGGACAGGACGACTAGCCACCAGTTGGACCCACGAGAGGTCGAGGCCGTGGTGGGGGTAGGGGTGTAGCCCACACAGAAGCCCGGGCAATACCAATAGACCCTCCCGTTATTCCAGATCAGGTCCCAGCAGCAGATGCTCCAGCGGGACCAGCTCAGGCACCCCTCGTGCCTATTGTGATTCCTGGCCTTCAGGAAGCTTTGGACCAGATTCTGTCAGTGTGCATTGGCCTGGCTCAGTCGGTCTCAGTTACTATGACCACAGCTACTTCCCAGGCTGGGGAAGGCACTTAGACTCCTTCCGCTCGCACACAGGAGCAAGTTGTTCAGGGACTTCAGACACCGGGGGAACCTCCAGCCCAGGCGGTCACAGCTGCTCAGGACTATGTAGCTCCTGTTATTCCCGAGGACGAGCATCGCTGATTGGAGAGGTTTGGGAGACTCCAGCCTCCGTCATTTAGTGGTGCCGAGGGCGAGGATGCACAAGGTTTCTTGGACAAGTGTCATAGGATGCTTCGGACAACAGGTATTCTGGAGACCAGTGGAGTCTCATTCACTACTTTCCAGTTCTCTAGGGCTGCAGTTAGCTAGTGGGAGGCTTACGAGAGGCGTAGGCCGGTTGGCGCAACGCCCCTTACTTGGCACCAGTTTTCCGTTCTCTTTCTAGAGAAGTTTTTACATGAGTCGCGCAAAGAGGAGCTATGCAAGCAATTTTAGCAGCTTCTCCAAGGTGATATGTCTTTTACACAGTATGAGATGCGGTTCTCCAAGTTGGCTCGTCATGCGGTCTGGTTGGTTCCCACAGACCAAGAGAGGATCAAAAGGTTTATAGATGGCTTCGGTTTTGTTACACCCCATATTTTCATATGTGAAAGTGCGCCATAAATAAATTGATGAAAGGTCGGAAATGAGGTGTTCCATCCCGCATTTTTGTACGTTAAAGTTTCGTCGTAAGGTAATCGATGTAAGCTCGGGAATGAGATTATTTTGGAATTTTAAGTATTATTCTATTTCAAACAAGGAATAAGAAAATTTGTGAAGGTTAGAGGGTAAGAAAATCGAAAAAAATTAGTTTCGTCGAAGTTTGGCATTTGGGGATAAAATATGGTCAAAGCTATAATACCCGATATTTATGGACTAGTTTCATACAAGGTACCACATGATCATGATGGTATGATGTATAAAGTGTGTTAAAAGTGAGTAGTATTTTAAGTAATTTGAGATAATTGGTTAATTATTAATTTAATTAGGTAAGAGTAATAATTGTCATGTCCACGTGGGACCATGACAACTAAAGGTTAGTATGACTAATAGGTATTATACGTTGGTATCACACTTTGAGATAAGTAGTGTTTCTAAGAATTAAAGTCAAGTGGGGCCTACCAGGCAAGAAATTGAAAGAATTCATTTGAAACTAAAGAATTCAATTTGGAACTTCAAAGAATTCATTTTGAACTCCAAGGCTTTGGACGTGAGCTTCATATTCAATAACGTGAGCTTTCAAAAAATTCAGTAACGTTAGCTTTCATGGATGTTCAAGAATTCAAAAACGTGAGATTTCATACAAAGTTATACTACGTAATAGCAACGGGATATTGCGATTCTAAGGAAGTACGGTGCGATCCTTCTCAAGAATATCATACGGATTTTCCCTTACTTCGATCTGTCGTTACGTGTTCGTCACAAAAGACATGTGTTAGAGGAATTTTCAACAGAATCGGTCGAAGTATGTTAAGGCTATCCCTTATTTCTTTTGGCATGATCTATACGAACAAACGAAGCAAGAAAATGCACAATTTCTATACATGGCTCTATTCATAGAAGTATTAGATATGTCTATGTTCTTGAATTCCCGTATGTCTTATTATTTTATCATTTGTTCATGGATCTAAAAAATAAGTAAGTTAGTAAAGTTTAATTCATGATATTATTCAGAGGCATAATGGTCATTTTTATGTACCGAGAGATTTTATTAACGTATTTCATATGTACTTCATGCATTTATACATGCACATTGAC
>MDKJ01286813.1:0-33983 GCA_005239525.1 Nicotiana knightiana | reverse complement strand
TGCAATACGAGTGGTGAATAGATCACAACCCTGGAATATTTGTCTCTACTGAATACTTCACAACAATTCCTGTCACTTGATAATTAGTTATTTCATAGAATCTTAGTATAAAATAGTACATCCTTGATTTTATTTTGGCTTGATTAAATAACGATTAGGGTGATTTAGCAAGTAGTTTACACAAGTCCCTGTGGGTACGATATCTGGACTTAAAATCCTATATTACTTGTCGACCACGTACACTTGCGTGTGCATTGGGAAATCAACCAACAAGTTTTTGGCGCCGTTGCCGGGGACTTGAATATAGACTACTTTCTACTTACTTACTTTAATTGTTATCTTATTGAGTCTAAGGTGGCCAGACTCAGCAACCACGTTCAAAGGGGCAGATTGGGAGTTCGACATTCTAAAATTTGACCTGAAATTAAAAGCTCAAAGAACAAGTGTAAAGTAGAGCGTGTTATGGAAATTTGTATCGAATGGCCACTATTATCCTTAGCCTCACGTCAGATGCCAAACTGTTTACTCTAAAAAATGGATAACAATTAAATTTGTAAGTGGTTTTAAGGATATACAAATTAATTCAATACAAATGATAAATTGTGTTAAATTAAACAAATAAAGGATGTAATAAATTGTCAAACCTCTTGGGGGGAGGGGGGATTCCGGACTCAACAACACCCTTAATAAAATATCTACCCTCGATCTCGGACTCACGACAACTAATCACTGATGAACAAAAGTAAGAACTTTGAATAATAGAGAAAATAATAGTATATTGCTTTAATATACGTGTTACAGTGTCGTTAATGAATAATCAGACCCCTCTTTATATAGTAGGGAAGTCCTACTCTAAATACAATTCTATAAAAGGTAAAAATCTTTCGTTTAACCAATCACCGGATTCTTTCCGATACGTGTCGAGATCCATGTCGTGATATCTGGTTGGTCACGGATATCACGACCTATTGTTGGTCGTGCTCAATTGCCTGGTAGTGCTCTTCGAGGCCTTTGGGATTCGAATCGAACGCGGGGTCATGGCCCTGATACTCCCGAGTTCGGGTGCTTTGCCCGAATCTCGATTCAAGGGGATCCTTGCCCCGATTCCGGTCCCTTGTGATCACGCCTCTTGCTCCGTTTACCTTATTGGAAATCGAGGTGTCCCATGGGCCGATTTCACCCCTATACAATAATAGTAACAAACTGAAAGAAAATTTATTATTATTAGTTGCACTTTTTTTAAGGAAAAGGATCAAATATGTCTTTGTAGTCTGTACATCCGAAATTGAGTAATTTTATTTTTTATAAGACTTCTGGTATAATATTACCCCGTCATTAGGAAAAAAAATCATTTTTGCTCTTGATACCTAATAGGAGCTCATATCAGAGGATAATTGTAAATCATTGTCAAAAATTGAGTGATAATTCTCGAAATGTTGTTTAGGGTGGGGGTACAAGAGGATTTGCTGACGCCAATGGTATGTATGCAAAATTGAAACATATGGAAAACTTGAATAGTTTGAAATAGTAATGGATTAGTTTAGACCTCTCTTTTTTATAATAATAGACTTAAGGGATAGTATTAAGTTTTTAAAAACCATGGGGTTGTATGGTTGATGATTTGAAATCCCAACAAAGAATCATGCATAAGATAAATAATATTTGATTGGTGGTGTAGGAAAAATTAATCGCCTCATAATTAACGTCGCATTTGGTTGAAGGTATTATAAAAATACATGCATTAAGTTATACGGGAATCTAAATATTATTTTATATCCTATGATAAAATACAGGAGTAAGCCTAGGGTAGAGATAGAAACAAATTGTTAAAGCGGTTCAAACCTAGCATTGGCTCCAAATATACCGGAAGATAATACGCAGTTTCTGTCACATAGCATTCATTTCATGCTCTCAATTCTCAACCAAAAGCCAAAATCTAATACAGGGTGATGAAAAAAGTACAGGAGTAATTAGAAGAGATTCAAAACTAAAATTAACAGAGGAAAAATAATGGATCATAAAAAGGAGAAAGCAAAGGAGAAAAGAGAAAAGAGACGCCAAGAGATCTCTCTTTTACGTACTATTCCTTATTCCGATCACCGAAAGTTAGTTTTTCATTTCTTTTAAATTTTTCCTTTATATATGTATATATATATTACAATGGGTTGGGACCATGATTATGGTAAGATCTATCATAATCGAAAAGGCAACATATGTCTGCTTGTGATTGTGGGGCACTTTGACTATTATACTGGATACCTGGCGCGAGCATTTTAATTCATTTGATCAATATATATGCAGTCTGTCTCATAGGTCAATGGCTCAAAAATTGCTGTCCATGGATTACTAGTTTTAGCATTTAATTAAGAGGAATGGAGATTAATTAGAGTTTTCCTGCGTGACTTATTTTTAAGAGATAACGGTATCTTTTATTGATCCTATAAAGATTTTTCTTTTGGTTTTAAAATGAAGTACAACTTCTGTCTCGGTAGGAATAAAGATATCACCGGCATATAGCACAAGATTGCCCGTAAAGTCGGACGTATGAAATTTTCTCTTAGGAGAAATGCAACCTTGTGTGCTAAATTTAGAGGCGAATTCAGAATTTTAATTCTTTCTATAGAGTTCTTGTTTGTGGCCGTGGAGGAGCCACAAAGCTCAAGGAGTGTCAATTTACACCCCTTTCCCAGCAAATTATACTGTTTACAAAGGTTAAAATTTTATTTTTTATGCGTATGCTTTATATGTTGAATACCCTTGATTTCTTCGGTTATTTATTATTTAAAATTTTGACACCTCTTAATAGAAATTTTGATTTCGCTACTGGTTTATGTTAACGTAATATAATACGTATATATTTTCTTAAAAATTGTTCAGCAGATAAAATAGTATTTAGCAGCACTTACCGCCAAATACTACATTACTCTCTAGCTGAGATGGAAAACTCTTAAGCCGCAAGCTAAGTTGCAAAACATGGCTAGAAAATATGCTGAAAAAATTTCAAGATGAATAGCAGTCACTAGGATTTAGTACAATATCCCTTACAGCTTCAACTAATGCATTATGATTATTTATTTTCTCTGTTTGCTTCTGGCACGGGCTTCTTTGAAGTTAGAACACCCTTGATCATTTTCTAGCATAATTAATACTAATAAACGGCGGATGATCATCAGATGGTGGTCATCCGATACTGTTGCTGTGGTGACTGGTGCAAATAGAGGGATAGGATTTGAGATTGCTCATCAACTCGCATCACATGGCTTAACGGTTGTTCTTACATCGCGAGAGACTGGCGTTGGTGAAGAGGCAGTGAAAGTCATGCAAGAAGGAGGTTTAAATGTAGCATTTCATCAACTGGATATCGTCGATCATGCATCAGTTGAAGCATTTTCCGATTGGATAAAAGAAACTTATGGCGGTTTGGATATACTGGTATTATGCTACCCCTATATTCTCTCTATAATTAAACTACCAACAGTTGCATAAACAACTAGAGTAGCTTTCATTAGTATGTCACTATTTTGACTGGTGCAAAATCTCCTAGTCTTTCTCTTCTTGATCATTGATTCAAGGAGGCCGGCTTTTATATGGTGTTCTGGTTTGGTTTATTATTTTTTGCCAAGTATGGCCACTTTCAGCTGATGATATGGTACTATATATATGTAGATCAACAATGCAGGAGTGAGTTTCAATGTTGGTACAGAGAATTCCATGGAACATGCTGAAACTGTCATCCAAACCAACTATTTTGGCACAAAGAATATGACTAAAGCGATGATTCCATTGATGAGGCCTTCTCCTTCTGGCAGTCGTATTATTAGTGTGAGCTCTCGATTGGGAAGACTTAATGGCAAAAAGAATGTAAGAACTTCAAGTTCCCTACCATTCTTGTTATTCTTCTCATTATTGTGTCCTTGTTCATCTTGTTTACTCTTTTAGCAATTCCTTAAGGTTCCAGGCTACACCAACTTTTCCAGATTGAAATCAAGTTAGGTCATTATTTTGTCCTGATTGACAAGGCAGCCCCGTGCACAACGCCTCCTGCTTTCACGCAGGGTTCGGGGACGGGCCGTAACCCAAGGGTGTGATGTAGACAGTCTTCCCTAATGTAAGCATAAGAGGTTGCTTCACACGGAAACAACTTTACCGTTACTCCAAGCGTGTATACTTTGAAAATGGTTAATTTAAATCACTTGGCACCTTGAACACTAAAAGCCTTTAGGGGCACTGATTGAACAAAATATTATGCCCCTTCGCGTTACAATTTTGGGTCCGCCTCTGGCTCCAAGGCTCCCCTTCAAATACTTTGTCCTGATTGGGATGCTACTTAAGAAAGTGGCATGACATTAGTTCTTCATAAGTCACTTGCTAATTGGGCTAATTATATGCAAATGGCATTTCTCTCTTCTTTTTTTTTAACATGTCAAAATCATCTACTTTTGTTTGATGTAAGCAGAGAATTACAAATGTGAGTTTGAGAAAACAGCTGGAGGATGTGGACTCTTTATCAGAGGAACTGATTGATAATACTGTGAAGAAATTTTTGGAACAAGTAAAAGAAGGGACATGGGAATCAGAGGGATGGCCTCAAGTGTTCACTGACTACTCAGTGTCAAAACTTGCTGTAAATGCTTACACCAGGCTAATGGCAAGGATACTCGAAGATCGTCCAGAGGGTCATAAGATATATATCAATTGCTATTGTCCCGGTTGGGTGAAGACAGCGATGACTGGTTGGTCGGGGCATATATCTCCAGAAGACGCTGCTGATACTGCAGTCTGGCTTGCTCTACTACCTGATCAGTTTGTGAGTGGTAAGTTTTGGGCTGAAAGGCGTGAGATAAGCTTTTAATTTGGTGTTGGCATTATTTGTGAAAATTGATTCATTACTTGTTACATTGGTGGAGAATATGTGAAGGATTGGCTGGTAGAGCCTGAAGCAATGGCCTAGTTTGTAGCAATGCTGTTTTCTTGTAGATTATATCTTGTGTGCACCTTTTTTTATAACTAGCTGTGGGAATGAATTTTTCGTGTAATTTAACTTCGGAAATATTAACAGATACCTCTTTATAACAGTATCCTTGTATAACAATCATTCACTCTAAAGCCAAATTTTTTCTCGAACAAATTTTTATGTTATATATGTACTCTATAACCTAAGTTGCTCTGACACGGCAGTTTATGTGTTTTACCCGTGTTGACACAATACTAGTATGGGTGTGGGTATGGGAACCGTACCGGATTTGGTCAGACAATTTTGGGTACTTTGACCATGACTGACGAAAAAAATCAAGACGAGATACAATTTGATTCCTGAAATCAGAACCAAAACTAGGGTAAAAAAGATCCACACTTTACAAGTTATACTTAACTATTCCACAAACATTCTTATAATTTAGAGATATTTTTTATATTTTGAATTATTTTTAGCCGGTTTCACGCACCTGTATCCATAGTACGATCTGTATATATCCCTGAATTTTAAAATTTACGTCTTGAAGGATCTGACCTCTAGATCCGCATCTGTGTCAGACACCCACACCTGTGTCCGAGCAATTTAGTCTATAACAATACTTTATTATAGTAACTAAAAAATATCATAATAAATGAAGGTGTTATAGAGAGGTTTGACTGTAAATGTTTTTAGCAAGTTTTCTGGAAAAGTTGCTTTTGACCTGTCTTGTAATGGATAAAATAAACTTAATGCTCTTGTCATTTTAGTCAAATACATGTACTTCTGTTAACAGCACTTGTTTCAGTTTCTATAAATGAAATATGAAAAGATTATATTGGAAAGAGTAAAAGCTAATTTTGTTTAACTTCTTCTAATATGATTGGAAGTTCACTTCTTAGGAATGTAGCTATAGTTTTTGCGAGGGAATAAAGTTAGAGTCGACAAGCTAATAGTTCTAATTGAAAATTTTATTATTACTAGAATAAAAAAATCTTGTCTAAAACCAAATAAGAATTAGACAAGTTGAATTAATTTGTTTTATAATTTTCACATGATTTAAGAAATTGAATCTATTTAAGTAATCACAAACTGTAAGCTTTGACAGGATATCTTCTATGTTAAACTTAGTAATTATGTTTTAAATATTATAAATAAATTAATATTTATATTGCATGTCTTTCAGATAGTGTGTCATAAAATTAGGAGTAACAGTACAGAATTTCTAAAAAAAGAAGAAAAGCTTAATATTAATCAGCAAGCCAAATTACTAAATTTAAAATTTAATTTACACATACTAACAAGTATAAAGAATTTTACGCTATTAATCTATTGTTTAATTGGTCCTTAATAAACATTTATTTCAAGTGACTAATTCATACATGGAGTATTAAATCAAGTTACATATAATTGACATTCTGTTATGAAACAATAAAAGAAGAAGAACAATATTGCAGAGAAAGAGAGAGATAATTCTAATTGATTTGAGATCAATTACAATTGAATAAAACCCCTCTATTTATAGGGAAAAAATGACTTAGCCACCAAGTAACAAACCCTAAAATCTCTCTAAAATATAGACATTCACCTTTAATAGAATTCTATTTATAACACTCCCCCTTCAATGTCTATTCAACAGATAATGTGCCTCGTTAAAACCTTAACTAAAATAAAACCCAATGGGAAAAAAATTCTAGATAAGTAAAAAGAGTACACATGTATAGAAATACGCCATTTGGTTGCCTCGTTAAAAACCTTGCAAGAAAAACCCAGTGGGACAAAACCTTGTAAGGAAAAAAGAGTACAATATGTATTAACTCCCCCTGATGAGAGCATCAATTCACATCCTTGAGCCTTCGCATCCCAATCTTGTGATCTAGCTTCTTGAAGGTTGACGTCGGTAGAAATTTGGTGAATAAATCATCCATATTAAGTTCAATGAATATGTTGCACCTTGAAAATTCTCGCTATCACATTATCATGCTTATAATTATAGCAAGATACATATGTGCACAAATTACACTTATCATATGGTACTTCAGGACCAAGAATTGTATATGCTTCAAGCGATTTAAATCCTTCAAGGATTGTCATATAAGTTAAGTCATATAATAGACTTTACTTAGATGCATATCAAGTTGTCATGTCATGCTAGACAAATAAGATAGTGAAAACTAATTGCACATACCATTGACTTTATAATTTCAAGTGTTTGAACTGAAGGTCCAAAACTATATGTCTTTCGTATGAAAAAAATTCTATTCGAATTGTGTCTCTTTCATTTGGCCATTATTTTTGTGTCTATATTCGACAGACTTAAGATCCTTATCTATACTTAGCGTTATCATAGATGTCATCGACGAACGTTTTATATCGGTTCCAGCTTTTTTTTTCATAAAGACATGACATAGAGATCTCTTCATTCATATTTTCAGGTACCTGAATCTCTCCTGAGATTTTATGAAGTGTTATGTCATGTGATCTTCTAGATCACTTGCCTCCTTATTATGATCATTTGCTCATCTTCTTTATCAAGGAGTTTTATTTGAAACCGATTTGTTTATACGCTTTAAGCGTGCCATAGACTTTTTCCTTCTAGAACTTATTCTAATAAGAGCATTTATAGTAAGAATATAGTTACTTTCTTTGGGTCGGCAAATGCAACTGACATGCTTTGCAATATATTGCAAATGAATTATCTTTTATGAACTTCAAGTTCATATTATCTTATTCGAGGATCTAGATGTACAAATGATAATTCTTCCCACGTAACTTTTTCTCAACTGTTTTGTCACGACTCAAATCCTAATCCAGGTCACGATGGCGCCCAACACCGTTGTCAGGCAAGCAACCCTAAGTATCTAGTGAGTCCAGTTTGTTTTCTATTAAATGCTTTTCATATCTCAAAATAATTTAGCCACAAAGCATGGAAGTGACACATAGCAGGGCAATTAAGTTACGAAGACCAAAAATAAGCTTTAATCAATTACATCACCAAAAGAATAGTCTACCAAATGTGCATGCCAGGAACTAGTGTCACAAGTCTACAGGCATCTAATAGAGTAGAATCAAAAGAATAAAAGAACTATCCTACTGTTTAAGAAGAGATAAACAGAAAAGCAAAAGGGAGACTCCAGAGTGCTGCTGAACGACATCAAGAGAAGCAGCTCACCGTGAAGCCTCGAACCACGTGAAATCAGGGACAAGCTCCGGACTGGTAACCAGATGCACCTGCCTCAGAACCTTTACAATTAAGTACAGAAGCATAGCATGAATACATAAACAATATGTACGCAGTAAGTATCTAGTCTAATCTCGAAGAAGTAGTGACGAGAGGTTGACTTGTCGCTCACTAGGTCCAATCAGTATATTTAGATGTATAATTCAACATAAATAACAAGTACACATGAATAGTAAAACAATGAATGTCGAGCATACTCACAAAACCTATTTACGTGGCGAAACTCCAATGTACAATTACAATTTGTCTTCCAAGACATATAACAGTTTAAAAGTTATGAACTATATCAAGCAGGTAGCTTGCACAATAATGTGTCAAGGAGTACGGTCTGAGCCAACATAAAAATAAATGTGCACTGCCGAAGGGTCGAACGACGCGAACCATAGATGCATCTATTAACCTGTTGTGGCGTATGACCCGCTCCCATGAGAGTAGTGGAAAAAATCACTCTGCTCGCGGAATACACATTTGCGAAGCGGTCACACATAAACACAACATTTTTCTTTAAATCCTTTTCCTTAATAACAATTCTTGAAAACATTAAGTTCTAGGATTTCTTGAAAACAAGATTTCGACAAGGAAATCATAAGGCATATAATTCAATTAACGGAATTCACAAGGCATGGAGTGAACCTAACTACCCGGACATAACAAGAATAATCACTACACACGAACTCTCGTCACCTCGTACGTACGTAGTCCCCACAAATAATGACACACAGTTAATTACTTCACCTATGGGGGCAATTCCCTCTTACAAGGTTAGAAGCAGACATACTTCGTTTCAAGCCTACTTCCCGGGTCAAGAATGCGCTCAAATATCCAAATTCGTCGGCCAAGGACCCGAAACTAGCCAAACATTATATAAATAAATCAATATATGCTCAAAAGTCCAAAATTCCCCTATTTAAGTAATTATCTCAACCTAGTTTGCAAAATCCTAAAATGTACCCCTGGGCCCACATGTTCGGATCCCGGAAACTTTCAAGCGAAATAGTTTCCCATAACCTAAGGATCAATATTATATAGTTTTTGCATGATTCCATAACAAATTTCTTGTTTAAAACTTGTTTTTCTCAAAACCCTAAGTTTTTACTCTAAACCATGATTTCCACAATTTTTGGTATGTTAATCTACCCAAAACTCAAGTATAAATCTCACTTTCAAGTAGGAATTAACTTACCTCACGATGTTAGGTCGAATCTCCCTTTTGAAAGCTCCCCAAATCATCCCAAGATGAAGAAAATGGCCTAAAATGTCTAAATCCCGCACTTAAAACAACTTCATTGCCTCCAGGATTTTTGCACCTGCGGCTCGAGGACCGCACCTGTGGTCTCGCATCTGCGAGCTAGTGCCCGCACCTGCGGAAGAGGAGAAAATGGCCAGGCATCGCACCTGCGGAACGAGCCCGCATCTGCGGGAATAGGCCCGCATCTGCGGAAAATGGGCAGCCCTTCTACGGCCGCACCTGCGAGGCTTCGACCGCACCTGCAGTATCGCACCTGCGGCTGATCCTTCGTAGGTGCGGTCGCACAAGATCTGGTGCACCAGCAGCTCTTTTTGATCTTGGTTTGCCTCGCGCGATGTCTGAATGGCATCCTGCCCACCCGAGACCCGTCCAAATCACCAACAAGTTCTAAATCATAATACAGACTTGCGCGAGCCTTAGGAACGTCCGAAACAACACTAAATCCAAGAATCATACCTCAAAACCTACTAAATCCAATTTAAGAACTTTAAGTTCTTGAATTCACTTTCAACATGCCGAAACACACCTATACTAGTCGGAATGACACCAAATTTTGCGAGCAAGTCATAAATGACATGAAGGAATTATTCCCGGTCTCCGAATTCCGTTCGGACCTCGATAACACAAAAACACGCGCCAAACCTCAATTTTTGAACTTAAGCAATCATATTTCACTATTTGGTGTCGAAATGCTCCCGGGTCATCAGAAAATCGTTCCGAACATACTCCTAAGTCCGAAATTATCATACGAACCTACTGGAACTTTTAAACCTCAATTCCGGGGTCATTTACTAAAAATATTGACCGAAGTCAAACTTGGCCTTTAAGGCCAACCTTAAGGAACTAAATGTTCCTATACCACCCCAAACTCCTCCAAATCCCGAACCAACTATCCCCGCAAGTTATAAATAAGTAAAAGTAAATACAAGAAATCTCATTTAGGGGCACAAGGTTCTAGAACACCAAACGACCGGTCGGGTCGTTACATGTTTATCTTGTCTACCCCTCATGTTAGAAAAACTAACTTTTTTTCCCAATTTTGGGAACCCATCTTTGTGCAGTATGGTGTTAATTGAAATGTACACCGCACATCAATAATAATAAGATGGAATTATTTGGTTTATGACCCTAAATCACTTGTGAGGGGAGAATATAATATACTTTCATATATAACGTATATCAAACTGATATAGATAACTTTATTCTCATAAGCAATAGCTTAACTATTAAGTGGAGGCACTCAATAAATCATCTTGCTAAACCAATTGTGATGAAAAACCAACTTATCAAGATAAACTATCTTGAATAGCAAATCTGGAAATTATGCTCTAAATTAAATTATTGAGCAAGTTACCTTGCAAACACCAGGTTGCGGGTTAATAATAATCGCGCATGTAACCATCTCATAGATGCATCTTATGTGGAATACATGGCAGGTGAATGGACCCATATTCACCTTTGATATTTTCAGCATTCATGGGATTCAATCCCAATTTTAGTTTGTCTATTAATTAATGAGAACAAGAAAATAAGAGAATTCGTAAAAATCTTTCTAGTTCTTTAATATTTATTCATGTGAATTCTCTTTTATTTTGCACTTCATACTTAAATTGATATGCCTAAACTAGTTATGCCAACTGGATAAATTATCAATATTGATAAACTTCAGGTTTACACCATGACGTGTGCAATTATCAATAAACTCCAAGTTTATTAGGATATAAGTTTTTATATCAATAAACATCCACTTTATATGGAATTCTTTTGTTTGTGTAGTACAAACTGGATAATAAAGGGGGTTTCACATACATATTACCCCGCTACAAGTTGTAGCATTAGAAGATATTAATTTTTTCCTTTATTTATAGCCTCAATATAACCAACCGCTTTCGCGAATACTTTAGAAACTCAATAAGTTTCTTTGAGATTTACTACGACACAATAAATTGACATGATAGTCAATAATATTCCTCCAAAATAGTAATAATTGGCTCTTCCAGAGCTCTCAATTAATTTTGTACTACCACATATTCATTAACATCTATATGGTGAATAAACTTTTAAGGAGAAAGTTATAACATTATGATCATGGTCAAAATTACGAGCAAGATCTATTTCTTGCATTACCATTGTCTTTTAATAATCACATTGCCAAAATATTTGGCATAGTCACAATAGGTACGTGCAATGACCATTCATGCCATTATAATGACATTTTTTTTATATCATCTCTAACCTTTTTCTAGAGATTAGTGTGGTATATCCACTACCACTAGCACATTCATATTCTTCCAAGAATGAATATGTATCCATAAATCAAATGTTGTCACATTCACATCATGAATGGACCATAATCATTTATATGTGCTTTACAAAATCTCATGTCAAATTGATGACAAATATTACTTTCACAGAGTGAAGGATTATTTTGAGAATCTTTATTATTCTCATTATCACAATGATGACGATTATAATTTCGTCCATTACCACGTCCACATCCATTGATACCTTTGCGATAATAACTTTATCTTCTTTCAGACTTATCACATATTGCTATCACATTCTCGTAAGGGGAATGAGAATGAAGCAAATTCAATGGGACGGTTTCCACTTCTTTGCCCACAATCATACATGAATTTGATCATGGCAAGGCATAGAAATTTTACCACTTCAGGTGGTTATAATATCTTGCAAACTCTATTAGAGTTATAATGAAAGTTTATTGTCTTTGCTTGTATTTAAAATCAAATTATTGAATTTGAAGAATTTAAAAGAGAAAAATAAAGTAAAATACTTATCTTAAATCCAGAATTTAATCATAAAGGAAGTTCATGGAACAATTGACAATCATCATGCTCAATCCCAAAACTTCTGCTCAACTGGTTAGAGTCTCGTGCTGATAACGTGTTATGAAACAATAAAAGAAGAAGAACAATATTTCAGAGAAAGAGAGAGAGGGAATTCTTATTGATTTGGGATCAATTACAATGGAATAGAACCCCTCTATTTATAGGGGAAAAGTAACTTAGTCACCAAGTAACAAACACTAAAATCTCTCTAAAATATTGACGTTTACCTTAAATAGAATTCTATTTATAACACATTCAATCAATTTGATTGTATAAATTATTTTTGAGTTCTCAGTCAAATAAATCACTAAGTATTACAATTTATTAAAAATCTTTGATGCGGATGCATACCCAACAAGAAAATCACAAATAGCCTAATTTGCAACTGCTAATCGAAAATTACTATAGTTTCAAAAGTAATCAAAATTTAGTTATTTTTTCAGAATAAAGATACCCTTAAAAAATCCGGAAAAATTTCGAAATGATATGCCGGAATTTTAATTTTTTACATATGAGATTCCAATAATATACTAGAATTTTATAATATGATGCAATTCCAATATAATATGTTGGAAGTTTATGCGTATGGGCTCTTTAATTCATCATGTTATACTAAAATTTTATGTGTTTCATTTATTTTTGTTCAGATTTTATTTTCGCATAAAAATAATCACTATTTGTTAATTTCAATTACGGTCCGAAAACTGGCTAGCCATTTTAACATACCCAATTGGTGCGGTTCATTCGGATTTGGTTTTCTTGTAGGCAGAGTCTTAAATGGACGCCAAGAAGCCACGGAGCCACATGCACCCAGGGGTGTCCGATACATCTTCATCGAAAAATTACACCATTTAGCTTGGTAATTTAGTGACACCTCTTTATTTCTTGATAAGTTTATTTCTTTATGTTTTGACTCTCCTCAGAAAAATTCTGACCTCGCCACTGCACGCCACCCTTTGATTAGCAAAATCAGCCTGCAATTTAACACCCAAAACCTCCATCTTCTACCCTGCTGAGCTTCAATTTGTGCTTTGCTACCTTTATAACTCATTTCTTGCAGTGGGAGAAAATGGTGAATCTAAGGATATCTCCACTGGTGCACTATTTTTTGCATCAAATCTAAATTTGGTTTAAAATTTGTTGTTGTGGTTTTTTTTTGCTCCAATGGAACACCAAATTTTGCACCATTTTAGTGTGTGAATAGTGTCACACCAAATTTAGTGTGACACTATTCATCAATACCAAATTTAATTTATTATTATTTTACTTATCTTCTTATTTTTGTGGACTTTTAATTTATCATATATTGTGTATATAATTAATTTTTATATTAAAATCTTTATAATTTTAATTTTATATCCTATTTTTTTGATATATTAATTTTTGTATATATTATATTTATATAAAATTATAAGTTAATTTTATTATTATTATAATTGTATAAAAAGAAATATAACCATTATTTAAAAATGAAAAATGCAAATGTAAGATATCTAATGTTGCTAAAATTGAAAAGTGAAAACTAAAATTTAAAAAATAAAATTAACAATACATAAAATAAAAATATATTAAAATTAAAAGTACATCAAAGGAGGATACATTAAAATTGAAATTACATTAAAAAACATAAAACATAAGTCTAGTAATCCGGTATGTCATTTCCAAGTGCACCAAAATTACTAAAAAATTGAGAGAACGGGGTAGAAGATTGTTGTGCTTGTGGTTGTTGAAATTGTTGACTTCTTTTATCGATTATTCGTTTTTGTTCTTGTCGCAAAAATTCACGAAGATTTGGATCGTCAATGGAATTCAACTTCGTCAATAAAAATTTATTTTCTTCTTTGAATTCTTTTGTCTCGAAGCTTCATTTCTTGAGTTACTTGACTTTTCCATCGCCTCAACAAGTCGACTATTTTCCGATTGGATCATTTTCACGTAATCTTCATCAATTTTTCTATTCAATATTGCTTTCTTTACCCCAATAGGTCGTTGTGATGATGTGGCCTCACTTGCAACATCCTCATTTAAATTTAGTGAAAATAATGACAAGTTAGGAGACGATACCAATGATGAATCAGGAGTAGGAGCCTCAGACTCCGATGATACATAAGTAGAGCCATGCTTTTTTGCTTTTGTTCTTCCAAAATCAACATCTCTAAACTTCTCAAAATCTTTCATCATATCCCACACATGATCAAATTTAAAGCTGTCACGACCCGATTTACCCTCCGAAAGGCATCGTGACGGCACCTAGTCTCTACGACTAGGTAAGCGTTATTGTGGAACAGATATTAAATAGAAGAAATTAAATAAAGACGGGAATAAGTGAGTCTACAAAACGAAATACCGCCACTTGGTGCGTACAAAATACAATTTCCCAAAACCCGGAATATCACTTTAGTCACAAGCTCTGTCTCAAAATAGCTCTATACAACGAGAGGGAATTTACATGAAAACAACTATCTAAATCTGGAGTGAAAGGTGACTCGAAGGACTCTGCGGACGCGGCAAAATTACCTTTCGGTCTCCTAGAAGTTGCTACTCGGATCCCTAGCCACGAAACTAAGCGCTGTTACCTGGATCTGCACACGGAAAACATGTGCAGTAAAGAGCATGAGTACACCACAAATTGGTACCCAGTAAGTGCCAAGCCTAACCCCAGTCGAGTAGTGACGAGGTCAGGTTAAGGCTCTACTGGATTTTTATAGTAGAAACAGTTAAAAATTTTGAACAGAGAGATATAATAAGCTAAGTCAAATCGGTAGAAACAAAATGAGCTAAAAGAAAATAATAACAGGGAGCCCTCGACTCAGCACAACATATATCACAGTAACAAGTATGAAATGCAGTATAGGGGGAAGCTCCCGGAATCTCGCCCGTAGTCCCAATTTAAATATGCAATGTAGTACAGGGGGAAAGCTCCCGGAATCTCGTCTGTAGTCCCAATTTAAATATGCTGTGCAGTACATGGGAGAAGATCCTAGAATATCGTCTGTAGTCCCAATTTAAATATGCAATGCAGTACAGGGGGAAAGCTCCCGGAATCTCGTCCGTAGTTCTAATTTAAATATGCAATGCAGTACATGGGGAAAGCTCCCGGAATCTCGTCCATAGTCTCAATTTAAATATGCAATGTAATACAAATACCAAGTATAATTTTTATTTAAAACAGTTTGGGAAAGTCACAGGCAAAAATATGGATAAAACTACCTAAACATGGTACACATTGTAATTACTAGGGGAAATTTAAGTAAAACAGGTAGACATGCTACTTCCTAATCTAAACTACATAGCCAATACATGAGACAGTGAAATAGGAATGAGATGATTTAAGTCATGGAGGGAAAAATGGAGTTTTAGTAACAATGACCCGTGTACGTACTCGTCACCTCACTTACACGGCGCCCAAACAACATAAAACAGTATTAAAATAGCCTAAGGGGAAGTCCCCAATACAGAGTTAGGCAAGCCACTTACCTCGACTGCGCTACTCAACTCAATACCACGCTCTTGCCACGAGTATCCGACTCCGAATGGCACAAATCTATTCAATTCGATTGCATAATGTAAATATCACTTTAAGGAATCAAAATAGCTAATAAGTTCGAGGCTAATACGCGAAATTAGGAAAAATCACCCAAAAAGTCCCTCGGGCCCACGTCTCGGAATCAAGTGAAAGTTACAAATTTAGAACACCCATTCACTCACGAACTCACTCGAACAAGAATCATCGAAAACTGACGTCAAAATCTTATAAAATTCTTGGATTTTCTAATTGGGGAAACTTCTTCCCATTTTCATGATTTTCCACCCAATTCATTGATTGCATGGAAGAATTTGCTATAGATAAATGATACACAAGTGAAATAGGGTTAGGAATTGCTACCTATGAAGCTTTTCCTCAAAACCCACTCCAAATCTCCTACACCCAAGCTCCAAATCATTTTTAGAAGATATGAATTTCAAGCCCTCGAATTTGATATAAACTGCTCAGCGATTCCACACCTGAGCCCCTTGGACCGTACCTGCGGAAAATCCATCGCAGGTGCGAAAACCCACTAAAAGGCCTGGGGCCGCACCTGCGGTCACTGGGCCGCATCTGCGGAAAGCCAATCGCACTTGCGAGAACTGGTTGACTTGACCAAGCTCGCACCTGCGAGCCCCTCTTCCGCACCTCGTGTCCGCACCTGCGGAAAATCTATCGTAGGTGCGAGACACCAGAACCAACAATGGTTCAGATGTTACCAAGTTCCAAAAATCACCCGTTAAGCATCTGAAACATCCCCGAGGCCCCCGGGACCTCAACCAAACTTACCAACCAGTCCCAATACCTTATCCAAACTTAGTCGAGCCTCCAAAACACATCACATAACACCAAAATCACCAATTATACATGGATTCAAGCCTAAGAACTTATGAAATTTCCAAAACCTACAACCGATGCCGAAACACATCAAAACTAGTCCGAATGACCTCAAGTTTTACACACAGGTAAACATTGACACGATGGACCTAGAGCCACTCTCGAAATTCCATTCCGAGCCCGATATCAAAATTTTACCTATCGGCCGAAATCGCCGAAATTCTAACTTTCGCCAATTCAAGCTTAAATCTATTACAGACCTCGAAAGCACATTTCGGACACGCTCCTAACTCTGAAATCACCCAACGGAGCTAACGGAGTTGATAGAATCCCATTCCGGACCCGTCTTCCAACAATTCCAACTACGGTCCGATTTCTAAAGCTTAAACTCACATATAAGGACTATGTGTCCAAAAACTCCCCGAATTTCACCACTCAACGTTCTGACAAGTCCCAAAATCAGAAATAGACGTGGGGAAAACAATTATTAGGGCATCGGGGTGCTAACTCTCAAAATGACCTATCGGGTCGTTACATTCTCCCCCTTTTAAGAAAATTGTTCGTCCTTGAACGAGTGTAGAGACATACCTGAAGCTGTGAAAAGATGAGGGTACTGACTATGCATATCCTGCTCGGTCTCCCAAGTCGCCTCCTCGACCGGTTGACCCCTCCACTGAACCTTTACTGACGCAATATCCTTTGACCTGAGCTTTCTGACCTGTCTATCCAATATTGCTACTAGCTCCTCAACATATGATAAATCCTTGTCCAACTGGACTGAAAAAAATCCAAAACATGAATCGGGTCACCATGATACTTTCGGAACATGGAGGCGTGGAATATCGGATGAACTCCTGCTAGGTTGGGAGGCAGGGCTAGCTCATAAGCAACCTCCCTAACACATGGCAACACCTCAAAAGGGCCAATAAATCTCGGACTCAGCTTACCCTTCTTCCCGAACCTCATGAGGAACTTCATAGGTGATAACCGAAGCAAAACCCGATCACCAACCATAAATGTCAAATCACGAACCTTCCGGTCCGCATAACTCTTCTGCCAGGACTGAGCTGCGCGAAGTCTCTCCTGAATCACCTTCACCTTGTCCAAGGCGTCCTGGACCAAATCTGTACCCAACAATCGGGCCTCGCCCGGCTCAAACCATTCCACTGGGGACCGACACTGTCTACCATACAAAGCCTCATACGGCGCCATCTGAATGCTGGACTGGTAGCTGTTATTATAAGAAAACTCTGAAAGTGGAAAGTATCGGTCCCATTATCCTCTAAAATCCATCACACAGGCACAGAGCATATCCTTAAGAATTTGAATCGTGCGCTCGGACTGCCCGTGTATCTAAGGGTGAAAGGTTGTACTCAACTCTACCCTGGTGCCTAGATCCTGCTGAACGGCTCTCCAGAACCGTGAAGTGAACTGTGTAACTATGTCTGAAATGATAGATACAGGAATACCTTGGAGGCGAACAATCTTCCTGATATAAATCTCCGCCAACCTCTCGGAGGAGTATGTAGTCAACACCGGAATGAAATGGGCTGACTTGGTCAGCCGGTCCACAATCACCCAAATAGCATCAGACTTTTTCAAAGTCCGAGGAAGTCCAACCACAAAGTCCATGGTGATTCGCTCCCACTTCCACTCTGGAAGCTCAATCTGCTGAAGTAACCCTCCTAGCCTCTGATGCTCATATTTGACTTGCTGACAGTTGAGACACTTGGCCACAAACTCCACTATATCCTTTTTCATCCTTCTCCACCAATAGTGTTGTCTCAGATCCTGGTACATCTTCGCGGTACCCGGATGAATGGAATACCGCGAGCTATGGGCCTCCTCAAGAATCAACTCCCGAAGCCCATCCACATTGGGCACACAGATCCGACCCTGCATCCTCATCACACCGTCATCTCCTATAGTCACATCCCTAGCGTCACCTCGCCGAATCCTGTCCTGAAGAACCAGAAGGTGGGTATCATCATACTGGCGCTCTCGAATACGGTCATAAAGAGAAGAGCGAGCCACCACACAAGCTAAAACCCGGCAAGGCTCTGAAAGATTCAACCTCACGAACTTACTGGCTAAGTACTGAATATCTAAGGCTAAGGGCCTCTCAACTGCCGGAAGATATGCCAAACTCCCCCAACTCTCCGCCCGGCGACTCAAGGCGTCGGCCACCACATTGGCCTTCCCCGGGTGGTATAATATAGTGATGTCATAGTCCTTTAGCAACTCCAAGCATCTCCGCTGGCGCGAATTGAGGTCCTTCTGCTTGAATATGTGCTGCAAACTCCGGTGATCAGTGAAAATCTCACAGGGAACGACGTACAAATAATGACGCCATATCTTTAGGGCGTGAACAATCGCTGCCAACTCGAGATCATGAACTGGATAGTTCTTCTCATGCACCTTCAACTGTCTGGACGCGTCGGAAATCACCCTACCGTCCTGCATCAACACCGCCTCGAGGCTAATCCTCGAAGCATCACAAAAGACGGTATAGGACCCTAAACCCGAAGTCAATACCAACACTGGAGCTGAAGTCAGGGCTGTCTTGAGCTTCTGAAAGCTCTCCTCACACTCTTCATTCCACATGAACGGGGAACCCTTTTGAGTCAACCTGGTCATTGGTGCTGCAATGGATGAAAATCCCTCCACAAAACGGCGATAGTACCCTGTCAAACCAAGGAAACTACAGATCTCCATAGCTGATGACGGTCTAGGCCAACTCTGCACTGCCTCCACCTTCTTCGGGTCTAATTTGATCCCATCCCAAGACACTATGTGGCCCAAGAATGCCACTGAATCAAGCCAGAACTCATATTTAGAGAATTTTGCATACAATCTCTTATCCCTCAAAGTCTGAAGCACAGTCCTCAAGTGCTGCTCATAATCTTCCTGTGATCGGGAATATACCAGGATGTCGTCAATAAACACAATGACGAAGGAATCAAGATAAGTCTGGAAGACACTGTGCATCAAATGCATAAAAGTTGTTGGGGCATTGGTCAGCCCAAATGACATAACAAGAAACTCATAGTGGCCATGGTCCTAAAGGCAGTCTTCGAGATATTCGGCTCCCGAATCTTCAACTTATGATAGCCAGAACGCAAGTCAATCTTGGAGAATACCCTGGAACCCTGTAGCTGGTCGAATAAATCATCAATGCGAGGCAAAGGATACATGTTCTTCACGATGACCTTGTTCAACTGCCGATAATCAATACACATACGCATATAGCCATCCTTTTTCTTCACAAATAATACAGGAGCACCCCAAGGTGATACACTGGGTCTGATGAAACCCTTATCAAGAAACTCATGTAACTACTCCTTCAACTCCTTCAACTCAGGAGGAGCCATACGGTAAGGAGGGATAGAAATGGGCTGAGTGCCCGGCAACAAATCAATGCCGAAATCAATATCTCTGTCGTGCGGCATACCCAGAAGATCAGTTGGGAAAACATCAAGAAAGTCCCTCACTACTGGGACTGACTCAACTGGAGGGGCATCAACACTGACATCTCTCACATAGGCCAAGTACGCATCACACCCCTTCTCAACCATCCACTTAGCCTTAAGAAATGAAATGACCCTGCGGGGAATATACTCTAAGGTACCTCTCAACTCTAATCTCGGCAAGCCTAGCATAGCCAGCGTCACAGTCTTAGCGTTACAATCAAGAATAGCATAATGGGGCGACAACCAGTCCATGCCCAGGATAACATTGAAATCTACCATGCTGAGTAATAATAAATCAGCCCTGGTCTCAAAAGCACTAAGGAAAATCAAACACGACCGATATATGTGGTCTACAACTAGAGAGTATCCCACAAGAGTAGATACATAAACAGGGGAACTCAAAGAATCCCGAGATATCCCCAAGTGTGGAGCAAAATAAGAGGACATATATGAATACGTAGAGCCTGGATCAAATAATACTGGTGGATCCCTATGGCAGACAGGGACAATACCTGTGATGATCGAGTCTGAAGCAACAACCTCAGAACGGGATGGAAGGGCATAGTATCTGGCCTGGCCTACCCCTCTAGGGCGACCCCTACCTCCCCGACCCCCACCTCGAGCTGACTGAGGAGTTGGAGTGGCAGTTGGGGCTGGAAGAATATCCGGAAGACCCGGCAGAGCACGTGGAGGATGATAAGGTTGTGGAGGTGCACCCCTCCTAGCCCTAGGTCAATTTCTAATCAAGTGACGAGTGTCACCACACTCAAAACAACCCCTCGGAGGACGCTGCGGCTGAGACTGAATAGGAGCTGGCCTGCTGGGCTGGCCGAAAATAGCACCTCGAACTGGAGGCACACTAGATATTGGCGGTGCATAATAGAACTCCTGAGGTCTAGGAGGAGCTGGAATACCGTTGGCTGCTGGAAGGACTGAATGAGTAGGGCGACCCACAAAGCCCCTACCGTGGAGTGTTGCTGGTGCACGAGCTCCTGAAAAATGGCCAATCTCTCGAGACCTCTTGGCCTCTATCTCCTCTCTATCCCCGGCGAACATGCCCTCTACTCTCCTAGCGATACTTACTGCCTGCTGGTAAGTGATATCCATCTCCAACTCTCTGGCCATACTGGTCCAGATACTAGGATGGAGTCCCTCAATGAAGCGGCAAACCCGCTCTCTGACTGTGTCAACCAAGGATGGTGCATGCCGAGCTAACTCGCTGAAATGGACTGCATACTCCGACACAGTCATAGTACCCTGGCGCAACTGCTCGAACTCCGCGCGTCAAGTATCCCTGAGGCTCTAAGGGACATACTCTCGTAGAAACATCTCTGAAAATTGAGTCCAAGTGAGTGAGGCTGCCTCATCCGGACTACTCAGCTCTTAGGCCCGCCACCACTTATATGCCGCTCCCCTCAGCTGGAAGGCGGTGAAAGAAACCCCACTGGTCTCCACAATGCCCATAGAGTGGAGAATACGATGACACTCCTCAAGAAATCCCAAAGCGTCATCTGAAGCTAGTCCGCTGAAAGTAGGTGGGTGGTACTTCTTGTACCTCTCAAGTCTGAGCTGCTCGGCCTCAGAAGCAGCTGCCTTAGCATCATGCTGAACTGGAGCCGCTGGGGGCATAAGAATATACTCCAGGGCCTGATCAACTTGGCCCCTCTTCTCAGGAGTACGAGCTGCGGGAGTCTGTGCCCCTCCCCCGGCCTAGGATGTAATGGGAGCTATCGGAAGTAGTCCAGCCTGAGCTAGAGTACTGAACATGCTCATGAATTGAGCTTAAGTTTCCTGCAAGGCTGGAGCAGAAATAGGGACCTCATGTGCCGACTCTCCAGCTGGGGCTACCATAGGCTCCTCTGTCGCTGATCTCGCTGGTGCTCGGGCTGCACCGCGTGGTCGTCCTCTACCCCGACCCCGTCCTCTAGCGGCTCTAGTCGGGGGCTCGGATGCCTGGTCGTCGGTCCTCCCAGTACGGGTCCTCACCATCTGTGGGAAAGAATAGAGTAGAATTTTAGAATTTTTGATGCCAATAACTTGCACGAAAAGGAAATCAAAGAAATATGATTGTTCTTAACAGTTACATAGCCTCCCGAAGATAGATACAGACGTCTCTGCACCGATCCGCAAGACTCTAATAAACCGGCTTGTGACTTATGACTCCTATGAACCTAGACGCTCTGATACCAACTTGTCACAACCCGATTTACCCTCCGAAAGGCATCGTGATGGCACCTAGTCTCTACGACTAGGTAAGCCTAATTGCGGAATAGATATTAAATAGAAGCAATGAAATAAATACGGGAATAAGTGAGTCTACAAAATGAAATACCGCCACTTGGCGCGTACAAAATACAATTTCCCAAAACCCGGAATATAACTTTGGTCACAAGCTCTGTCTCAAAATAGCTCTATACAACGAGAGGGAATTTACATGAAAACAACTATCTAAATCTGGAGTGGAAGGTGACTCGAAGGACTCTGCGGACGCGGCAGAATTACCTTTCGATCTCCTAGAAGCTGCTGCTCGGACCCCTAGCCACGAAACTGAGCACTGGTGCCTGGATCTGCACACAGAAAACATGTGCAGGAAAGGGCATGAGTACACCAAAAATTGGTACCCAGTAAGTGCCAAGCCTAACCCCAGTCAAGTAGTGACGAGGTCAGGTTAAGGCTCTACTGGATTTTTATAGTAGAAACAATTAAAAATTTTGAACAGAGAGATATAATAAGCTAAGGCAAATCAGTAGAAACAAAATGAGCTAAAAGAAAATAATAACAGGGAGCCCTCGGCTCATCACAACATATATCACAGTAACAAGTATGCAATGCAGTACAGGGGGAAAGCTCCCAGAATCTCATCCGTAGTCCCAATTCAAATATGCAATGCAGTATAGAGGGAAAGCTCCCGGAATCTCGTCCGTAGTCCCAATTTAGATATGTTATGCAGTACAGGGGGAAAGCTCCCGGAATCTCATCCGTAGTTCTAATTTAAATATGCAATGCAAGAACAGGGGAAAGCTCCCGGAATCTCGTCCGTAGCCCCAATTTAAATATGCAATGTAGTACAAATACAAGGTACAATTTTTATTTACAACAGTTTGGGAAAGTCACAGGCAAAAATATGGATAAAACTACCTAAACATGGTACACATAGTAATAACTAGGGGAAATTTAAGTAAAATAGGTAGACATGCTACTTCCTAATCTAAATTACATTGCCAATACATGAGACAGCGAAATAGGAATGAGATGATTTAAGTCATGGAGGGAAAAATGGAGTTTTAGAAACAGTGACCCGTGTACGTACTCGTCACCGCACGTACACGGCGCCCAAATAACATAAAACAATATTAAAATAGCCTAAGGGGAAGTCCCCAACATAGAGTTAGGAAAGCCACTTACCTCGACTACGCTACTCAACTCAAAACCACGCTCTTACCATGAGTATCCGACTCTGAATGGCTCAAATCTATTCAATTCAATTGCATAATGTGAATATCACTTTAAGGAATCAAAATAGCTAATAAGTTCGAGGCTAATACGCGAAATTAGGAAAAATCACCCAAAAAGTCCCCCGGGACCACGTCTCGGAATCGAGTGAAAGTTACAAATTTAGAACACCCATTTGCTCACGAACTCACTCGAACAAGAATCATCGAAAATCGACGTCAAAATCTTATAAAATTCTCGAATTTTCTAATTGGGGAAACTTCTTCCCATTTTCATGATTTTTCACCCAATTCATTGATTACATGGAAGTATTTTCTATAGATAAATGATACACAAGTGAAATAGGGTTAGGAATTGTTACCTATGAAGCTTTTCCTCAAAACCCACTCCAAATCGCCTACACCCGAGCTCCAAATCGTTTTTAGAAGATATGAATTTCAAACCATCGAATTTGATATAAACTGCCCAGCGATTCCTCACCTGCGGCCCTTGGACCGCACCTGCGGAAAATCCATCGCAGGTGCGAAAACCCACTAAAATGCCTGGGCCGCACCTGCAGTCTCTGGGCCGCACCTGCGGTCTCTGGGCCGCATCTGTGACTCCGCACCTGCGAAAACCCAATTGCACCTGCGAGAACTGGTTAACTTGACCAAGCCCGCACCTGCGAGCCCCTCTTCCGCACCTGCGGAAAATCTGTCGTAGGTGCGATACACCAGAACCAACAATGGTTCAGCTGTTACCAAGTTCCAAAAATCACCCGCTGAGCATCCGAAACATCCCCGAGACCCCCCGGACCTCAACCAAACTTACCAACCAGTCCCAATACCTTATCCAAACTTCATCGAGCCTCCAAAACACATCACATAACACCAAAATCACCAATTATACATGGATTCAAGCCTAAGAACTTATGAAATTTCTAAAATCTACAACTGATGCCCAACCACATCAAAACTAGTCCGAATGACCTCAAATTTTACAAACGGGTCACAATTAACACGACGGAACTACATCCACTCTCGGAATTCCATTTCGAGCCCGATATCAAAATTTTACCCATTGGCCGAAATTGCCGATAACTTTCGTCAATTCAAGCTTAAATCTACTACAGACCTCGAAAGCACTTTTCAGACACGCTCCTAACTCCGCAATCACCTAACAGAGCTAACAGAGTTGACGGAATCCTATTCCGGAACCGCCTTCCCATTGTTCCAACTATGGTCCGATTTCTAAAGCTTAAACTCACATATAAGGACTATGTGTCCAAAAACTCTCCGAATTTTACCACTCAACATTCCGACAAGTCTCAAAAGCAGAAATAGACGTGTGGAAAGCAGTTATTAGGAGATCGGGGTGCTAACTCTCAAAACGACCTACTGGGTCGTTACATTTGCCTTTTTTAAAGTTCGGGTCTTGCATAAGTAAAGTTTTTGCTTGTGTAATCTGCAGTATTTAAGTAAAAGTAAGATAAACAATAAGCAACTATATATAAATATAGTATAATCAAGTAACTAAAGAAAATACTTACGATATCTTTTCCGGAAGCACCACTTGGATGTAAATTTTTGACTTGACGAATATATCCGTTTAATTTTCTGACAGCCTTCTCAATTGTTTGAAGTCGACATTGCACTGATGTTTGGTTGCGCTCCACCCAATTCTCTTCCTTTCCACGATTGTAAGTTGTGACGACTCGATTTCAAAAATTATCTTTAGATTGATAGATTCCCATTACAGGATCTTGAGAAACATCTAAATAAACTTGACATAATAATTTATCTTCATTTGTAGTGTATCCTGCCGATCGACCGGACATTTTTAAGTGATTAGAGGAAAAAAGGATGATATAGTTACATAAAAAAAAAGCTAGTTGTGCTTATGGATTAGTATGTTCCCACTTCAATATATAGAGATAAAGTAGACACAAATGATAGATTTTATCTTAATATCAACCGTCGGATGGATTTCACCCCATTATCAACCGTAGGATGGATTTCCTCATTATCTCTAAATTATCTTTAAAAAAACAAAAAAAAAAATATCTCTTATCTTAACATCAACTGTCAGATTGGATTTCATCCCATTATCAACCGTAGGATGGATTTCCTCATTATCTCTATATTTCTTTTTTTATTATTATTATCTCTACACATTCTTCACTCTATAAAATCAAACATCATTTAGAAAAATAATATCAGACATTCAATTCATTTCAAAATTTAATCAAGTGTTACTATTTTTCTTCTAAAAATGAATTTTCATATGGAAGGTTCATCTAATAATGATGATGAAAATTCCTCTTCTTCATCATCATCTTTCATTGACGATGATGAAGTTGAGCAGCAATTATTCATGCAAAATACTAAAATGAACAATAAAATGTTGCAGCATTTCCAAGAATATCAAAATAATTATCCTAGGAGAGTTGGCTCCATTCAAGGTCACTTGGCAATCCATCGAGATCGAGAAGGTGCTGATAATAATTTATTTCTCGATTATTTTTCGGATAATCCACGCTTTAATGAGGGTATGTTTCGTCGTCAATTTCAAATATCCCAAAATTTATTCCTTCGAATTGTTGATGCAATTAAAGGTCATGATATGTACTTTGAACAACGCGCTGATGCAGTGGGTAGATTGGGATTATTCACTCTACAACAAATTACAGCCGTGTTTAGAATGTTGGCATATGGTTCGCAGCAGATGCCACTGATGAATATGTCAAAATTGGAGAGTCAACTGCTATTGAAAGCATGCGGAGATTTTGTCGAGCTGTCGTAGAGGTTTTTGGCGATCAGTATTTGAGATCACCAACAGCTAACGATGTTGCAAAGCTTCTGTACATCGGTGAACAATGTGGTTTTCCATGAATGCTACGCAGTTTAGATTGCATGCATTGGAGATGGAAAATTTGTCCAACAGCATAGGCTAGACAATATGCAGGTCGTAGTGGATCCCCAATAATTATTCTTGAAGCTGTAGCTGATTACGACCTTTGGATATGGCATGCATATTTTGGTATGCCTAGAACCAACAATGACATTAATGTTTTAGAATCATCACATTTATTCTCCAATCTCGCTAATGGTATTGCTCCTCCAGCCCTGTGATGACCCAAGGGGTCATTTTATGAATTAAGACTCCGTTCTAGGCTTATCAGCCATAAAAAGACTAATTTTAATTACCTCAATTTGCGTGCACAGTCCGAGCGTGAAACTGTAAAGCTTTTATGTGAGAATATAAGAAATAATAATTTTTAGAATTAAAATTTTGGTTTTAGTTAACTTGAGTCAATATTTTTAGTAAACGGACCCGGATCTGTGTTCCGGCAATTCCCAAAGGTCCGCAGTAAAATATGGCACTTGGGCGCATGCCCGGAAATGAATTCCGAGGTCCCAAGCCTTAGAAATCAATTTTTGAAAGAAATTGTTTTACTGAATTATTAATGAAATAAAGATAAGAATTAATGTTTGAAACCATTGGTATCGGGCTCGTATTTTGGCTTCGGAGCCCGGTACATATTTGATATAGTATTTGAATACTAACTGCTAAGTTTGGTGAGAATCGGAGTTTATTTGACGTGATTCAGACGTCCGGTTGAGAAATAGTGAAATTGAAGTGTTCTCGAGAAAATGATGAGTTTTGAGGTTTAATTCATAATTTTACATGTTATTTTCATGATTTGATCGCATGAGCAACTCCGTATGATGTTTTTAGACTTGTGTACATGTTTGGTTTAGAGCCTCGAGGGCTCGGGTGAGTTTCGGATAGATTTGGGTTGTGTTGCGCTCGTTCTTTCTTATGCTTCGGCGTCGTTTCTTCAAGCATGAATGATATCATATTGAATAAATGAGCTTCGATTTCTGTTTTGAATGAAGTATTTAGATTCATATCATAATTACGGACCCGTAGAAAAAAGAATCGTTGAATTTGGACATCGTATGAGGATTTTATGGTCATTTTACTAAGGTTGCCAGATTTTTCAGATTAATTACGAAATTATCACTGACAGCGTATTTAAAAATCTGCACTATTTATAAATATTAAAACCTACATATTTCATTCATTATAAGGTCAAATTGAATGATTCAAAAGCCTAACTTGACCAGAATTTCACAAGGAATCCATTGGAGACATAAAAATTGAGTTTCGGGATCGTTTGGTATGAGAAACAAGGCAGAATAGCTGGCAGAAAAATATATAAAATTAGGGTTTGTTCATTCAGTCATATTTTGAGTTGGGGAGCTAGAATTTGGGCAATTTTCACCATAGAAATTGGGGTAAGTGTTCTCTACTCATTTTTTTTTGGTTATATTTCAATTACCCAATATTTTCCATCACTTTCAAATCAAAAACTAAGAATTTTCATGGTAAAAAATTGAGGGTTTGGGTAGAATTAGGGAATTTTGGAAAAATTAAATCTTTACCTCGAATTGAGGTCGGATTTCGAAACTAATTGTATATTCGGGCTCGTGGGTGAATAGGTAAACGTAATTTGGTCCGAACCCCGAGTTTGGACCAAGCGGGCCCGGGGTCAGGTTTTAACTTTTTTTTTTAGAAAACTTAGAAAAAATTATAAGTTTTAGTAAAGTTAGTTCCTTTAGAATTATTAATGATATTAAGTTAATTATGGTTAGATTAGAGTGTATTGGAGGTGAATTCAAGAGGAGAAGCTATAATTGAACAATGAGTGACCTGCGAAATTGAGGTAAGTGTTTGGTTTAATCTTGACTTGAGGGAATAAGAATCCCCAACCTGATTGTTATGTGAAATTTCTTGTGTGTAGTGTATAGGTGAGGTGACGAGTACCTATGCACTACCAAATTGTTATCTACCATGATCCCTTTTTCCGTTTTCCATTTATCTGCTTCTCGGCTTGACTGTTTTATGATTGTTGAGGTTTATATGGTCAAGTGATGATCTTTGCTGTAATAAATCTAAGACCTGAATAAGAGTCACGTGTACTTTTGTCTTGATGTTATATAGATCAAGAATGCATTTGGATTATCGTTTTAATGTTTTTCTTTTGAAGATTTATGAAGTCTTAAACCTTAGACCAATAAACAAAAAAAAAGTATTGATAATATTATAGAGTAGGATCCCAGACTTTAAAAATGTAAAACGGTAGGATAAGATAAACTATTTGGAGCTCATTAAATTTAGGTCATGAGTGAATAGATGAAAATATTCATTTATAGGCGGCTTTTAGAAATATGTTCAAGTACGTAATTGAATTATTCCGCATATGCTACTTGACTATTGGTTTTCATTAGATTATTTCCAAGTATTGTTGCACTCGTGTTAAAAGTGTTGGTTGTTCCCTTGATTTTGTTATGGTACATAAAGGTTGAGTTGGATGACAGTGTTACGATATTTATATATATTCTGGTTGGTTTCATTACGAAATAATATTGGATAGAGCTTGTGAGCTATACCGTGTTCTGTTTACAATTGTTGAGATAAACGTATTGTGAAAGATAAACGTGTTGTGAAAGACTTGACCTGAATTGTGAATTTTTTTGATAAATAAATCAATTGATAGTGAAAAGGGTGGACAATATGATAGTGATAAGGGCGGCCAGGGGAAATAAATGATAGTGATAAGGGCGGACGTGAGAAATAAATGATAGTGATAAGGGTGGACATAGAAAATAAATGATAGTGATAAGGGTGAACAGAGGAAATAAATGATAGTGATAAGGGTGGACATGAGAAATAAATGATAGTGATAAGAGTGGACAGGGAAAATAAATGATAGTGATAAGGGTGGACAGGTGGGATCGAGTTTCACGCCGCAACAAGACAGTGATGAGGGAGGATAATTATGCTTTACTGATTTTAATGCAAAGGTTTGGAAAATTTACCATTTTACTCTACGTTTTCCCATATCTTGCACATTAGGTTATTTTAAATTAAAGTTTGGAAACTTGGAAAGTTGTGTGAAATTTTGGTGACAGCCGAGGCCTAGAATAGGCAACTGAGTTATTTTATTTTTTAATTGTTACAGTTATATTTTCTTGTTTGTGTAGAATTATTTTATTACTTTATTATATACATATGTTGTTGCAGGTTAAGTTATAATTGCCCCGCCTTAGCCTCGTCACTACTTCGTCGGGGTTAGGCTCGGCACTTACTCAATACATGGGGTCGGTTGTACTGATACTACACTCTGCACTCTTTTGTGCAGATCCAGGTACCAACCAGCAGTAGAAATTTTTAGTAGCCGCTATTCATTATCCGGAGACACGAGGAAAATTTGCCGTCGTTCGCAGATCCTGAGAGTCTTCTCTTAGTTCGTAGAGACTGTTTTATATTTTTTCAAAACAGTTATATTATTTCTTTCAGCCCATTATTTGTAATATTCTTTAGTAGTTCATGAAATGTGACACCAAACCCTGGGGTAGTCTTAGAGTTATTTATATAATTAGTTTGTGGCTCGATTTATTTTTTTGTTATTATTTTATATTTGGAGTTATTCTTTGGAAACCATTAGATTAAGTTTACTTTAAATTTATTTTATTATGTTTAAGTGGATAATCATAGGAAAATAGCTAATCGAACTCTAACGTTGGCTTGCCTAGCAAGTGTGGTGTTAGACGCCATCACGATCCCTAAAATTGGGAATTTGGGTCGTGACAAGCCCGTTATGTTATTCAAGGAAAAGAATATGACATGGGTTATTATTTAGCTGACGGTATATATCCAAAATGATCTACTATTGTGCAAACTATTCGGGAGCAACGTTCAGCAAAGAAGAAATTTTTTGCTATGAAACAAGAATCATGTCGAAAAGATGTTGAACGTGCATTCGAAGTTTTGCAATCTCATTTTGCAATTATTGCAGGTCCGTCGCGTTTTTGGAGAAAAGAGGTGCTACGTGATATAATGACCACATGTATTATATTGCACAACATTATAATTGAGGACGGGCATGATCTTAATGCACCAATTTAAGATGCACATAATGTCCAGCTCCTACGATAGAAACGGCAGTAGATGAAGATCACCGATTTGAATAATTTTTAGCTCGACACAAACAAATTAAGGATAAAGATGCGCATTTCGCACTTCGTAATGCATTAATCGAGCATTTATGGGAGAATAGAGGCGAAAGTTGAATATTTATGTGGTATTTAAATTAAATTTGACTATGATGTAATATTTATTTAATTATTTTTTAATTTTGTAATAAATGATTATATAAGTGGTGAATGCGAATTGTATGTGATGAATATGAAAAAAAGCAAAAAAGATAGAATTTGTTTGAAGGAAATAAAAATAAAATTTAAATAGAAGATAATAATATAATATAGAAGAGAGAGAAAAATATAAAAAGAAATATTTTTTTTTGATGTAAAAAATAATGTAATAATTGGAGTAAATTTAATATTACACTATTTTAACGTAAAATTTAGTGTAAAATTCAGTGTTAGGGTTGGAGATGGACTAATAGGGCTCTCCTCGTCACAATTCCTCGAATCCATAATACTTCTCAGAGGTCTTCTGTTGCTAATTCCGCACTCCCCTCTCTTAGTCTTTACAGGTTAATATCTCACTTTACTCGTTCATTTATGTTTCTGTTTTGTTGCTCCCTTTGTATTATTTTAATTTTGTAGTGTTGATGGTATAATTAAGTAAATAAGAGTATGTTTTATCTAACAACTTAAGTAGTTAAAATGGTTACACACTTCAATACAGTGGCGGACGTATATGGTGGCAAGTGGGTTCAACTGAATCCGGTTCACCAAAAAATAATACTGTGTATATGTATAAATTACGATTAAAAAAAACATAAATTTTGTATAAATATTTTGTTTGAACCCACTTGACAACTATTACTTTACGTCTAAAGTTTTGTACTTCTAAGATTGAATCCGCTTGAATAAAATTCTGGGTGCGCTACTGCTTCAATATGATATCAGAAGTCCCGGATTAAAAAGAAATATTTATATGTTTGAGCTGTAAAAAAGAATCAGACTCGTACGTGAAGGAGCATGTTGAAGATACATAATTAAATAATAAAAGTGCGTTCAAATTAGATAAACCTCTAAAACACTGAATTCTTGGTACCTGTCACCTAAGCACACAATTATAACAAGTTAAGGCTAACATGGTGCACTAAGCTCCAGTTATGCGCGAGCCCCGGACCACAAGGGTCTATTATACGCAGTCTTAACCTGTATTTCTACAAGAGGCTATTTCCACATCTTGAATCCGTGACAACAACTTTACCAGTTAGGCCAAGGCTCCCCTTCACAATTATAACGAGTTATAATGGAGAAAAAGAATTATAAAGCTTGATCTCTACTAATTTGAGGTTGAAGCTAGTAGACTGATTGATCATACTTGCTTTTGTCTTAATCTTTTAGGCTTTTTCTGTCATTTGTACTTGTTTTCAATATGATGCTTTAAGCCTTTTGCTGATTGCCTTTTTCTGATTATAGAGTTCATACTCACTTTCTATTTTATCTTTTAGGCCTTTAGCTGGCACATTTTCGCGTTTCTTTACTTCCAACGAGAATTGTGGGCCGAGTGGTTTTGATCTCTCGAATGAAGAGAGTAAGAGACGCTTATTCAACAGGTTAGTAAAATTGTGTGGTGAGTTCTGGCTCCTTTAGCCGGCGGCGGCCCTTCCATAAAGCAAGTAAAGCAACTATTTTAGGTTCTATATTTGTGGAGGTCCCATTTTTTATTACACTTAATAGGCGAAGTATAAGAGTGAAAAAATATTCTGTGAAATGAAAAAGTTTGATTTCTTTCTTTAACAAGTATAGAGAAGAAGGATTTGCAGCTGCTATGATTTCTGCCACGAAAATTGCACTTGAAACGAATATAAAACTCGAATTTCGTAAGAAACGTATGATATATAGGAAGTAACAATTTGATGAGAATGTTGATAATAAAATGTCAAAATCATTCGAAGAGTCCTTTGAAGTTGATTACTTTATACACAGTAGACAATGCTATTTTTTCACTTCAAAATATATATGAGCAATTCGAAGCATATGCAAATATTTTTGATTTTCTATTTAGCGGTAAAAATTAAGATCACTACATGATAGAAATTTGATAAAATATTACCTTAATCTTGAATGTTCCTTAAAGCATAATAATCAATTTGATATTGATGGTTTAGATTTATTTTTGGAATTAAAAATATTTAAAAAATAGTACAATTAGAAGATAATGGGGTGTATATATTTGGTATGATTATAGACTTCGTTACCGGAGCAAACAAAGAGGGTTCTTGGAGCTGGGCCATGTTCTAGGAAAATGGGTGGAAGATCATATTAAGTCCATGGATGAATATGGAATTAAGTCCCTTGTTAATGTTCTTGACCTGGTAATTCATTTTTTTTACTTTGTTGTGTTTTGTTTAGTGCGTTTGTAACAACAACAAACCCAGTATATTCCTACAAGTGAAGTCTGGGGAGGATAGCAAAGCTGACCCCTACCTTTAAGAAGGCAGAGAGACTGTTTCGGGTAGACCCTCGGCTCAAAAAAAATAAAGGAAAGGGGCAATGACAAGTAAACTAATCAAAAAGTCCAGGGAAAACACAAAACTAACACTAGGTAATGCTTTTGGTTGGTGGAAAACATTTCACTGTATTTGATTGTGCATAAAGTGCGTGATCTTCGTTTTGTTTTTAAGTGATTTTTGAGTATTAAAGATTGAAAATCATGTCATGTTGATTGAAACAAGTGATTATAGGAGAATGAATTCCGCCGTAAAAGGGAAGTAATTTTCCCTCCTTTAGTGGGAATTATTTTTCTTTTGGAAATTGTCCCTGCAGAAAACATTTTCCACATTTCAAGTTAACATAACACATTTTTCAAGAGAACACTTCCCGTCATTACCAAACACAGCTGGTCCTTTCTTTACCATTTTCTCTGTCTAGGAGTAAATCAAGGTTCTCGGTTAGTTTTGTTCATCTAATCTGTAATGGTTGCTTGATGGATACTTAAGGTGAATGAGGTATGCATAAGAAAGTAGGTCGACTTCCAAGACATAGGCTGATGGGAAAATGGGCTACAGGCTTGTCGTCATGGGCTTGTTGCAGTATTATCAAAGGCGCGCTTAAAGCACACTTAAACCCTGAAACGAGGATCAAAACATGTTGTGTGCTTCGCGTCGCTTAGCGGGTGCTTTAGTGTTGTCATCAAGGCTCTAAAGCATGCTTTAATTTTGTTTATTGTGACCCATTAGCATAGTTACCAAACACTACCTTTCCTTTTGACGTAAGAAGAATATTGTGATCATATAGCCTTCTGGTGAATCTTTTGCATTCCTAACATCAGTTGGAGTAAGACTGTCTATTGTACTTTTCTATTACATTTGTTGATACTGATCACACTCAACTATGTCTAATAAAAGACTAAGCGGGCGTTGCAAATATAATCCGGGGT
>ML414423.1:18270-46874 GCA_005239525.1 Nicotiana knightiana | reverse complement strand
AATACATATAGGATTAAGGTTAAGGTTATTTACTCCTAATTGGCTACTATAAACTAACAGTTTTCAATGGGTGATTCTATCGGTTTGCAACCTGTCATACCCGTTTCTTTCAAGAGATCCAAAATATACTTCCTTTGAGAAATAAAGATTCCTCTTTTTGATCTAGCAACCTCAATTCCCATGAAGTACTGCAACTTCCCTAGATCTTTGATTTCAAATTCCGGTGCCAACAACTTCTTCAATCGGGTCATCTCCTCTTTATCATCTCCGGTCATTACTATGTCATCAACATAAACTATGAGAAGAGTGAGTTTACCCTTTGATGTCGTATGAAGAGGGTGTGATCAACATTGCTTTGCTGGTAGCCGAAAGAGATTATTGCTTTGCAGAATCTATCAAACCAAGATCTAGGAGATTGCTTCCGTCCATACAAGGCTTTCTTCAATTTGCACACTTTTCCTTGACTTTGTTCGGTATCAAATCCAGGTGAGATCTCCATATACACCTCTTCTTCTAACTCTCCATGAAGAAATGCGTTCTTCACGTTGTAAGTCCCAATCAAGATTAGCTGCATAAGACAAAATAATTCTGATACTGTTCATTTTGGCAACAGGGAAAAATGTCTCTTGATAATCTACTCCATAAGTCTGAGTGAATCTCTTAGCCACCAATCTTGCTTTGAATCTTTCAATTGAGCTATCAGCTTTGTGCTTCACAGTGAAGACCCACTTGCAGCCAACCAACTTTTTGTCTGCGGTGAAGTGACAAGTTGCCAAGTTTCATTTTTTGTCAAGGCCTTCATTATCAATCATAGCTTGCTTCCATTTAGGATATGAAAAAGCTTCCCTCCAGTTCTGGGGAATAGACAGAGATGAAATAGACAAGGCAAAGGCTCTATAGGAGAGGGACAAAGAATTATAGGAGACAAAATTAGATAAAGGATGTTCAGTGGTGCAAGATCTGACTCCTTTTCAGTGACGAATAGGTACATCTAACTCATTAGGAAATGTAGGTAACTCACTAGTAGAAGAAGGTTTAGCTTCGGCAGATTGCATGATGACTTCTTCTGCTATATTTCTCCTTGAGTAAGTTTTTAAATCAGGTCTATCCAAACACCCAATAGTCTCTCCCTGTATGCTGTCTTCAATTTTACTTTCCCCTGTGGTACTGGTAGTGGTTTCAACAATAGAACTCGGGAGAATCATCTTCTCCCTTTTATAGCTCTCCCCCCGAAGAGTTGATGACGTAATACTTAAATAGGCCCAGATTCTCGAAAGGTAACATCTATGCTGACAAAGATTCTCCTAGAGGGAGGATGATAGCATTTGTACTCTTTCTGTGTTGGAGAATACCCAATTAAGACACACTTAAGGGCTCTAGGATCAAGTTTTCCAAAGTTCCTAGTGTGAACAAAGCAGACACACCCAAATACCTTCGGAGGAACAATATAATCATTCTTACCCTTTAATACTTCCAGAGGAGTTTGAAAATTGAGGGTTTTTAGTGGAATTATATTAATGATAAGGTTTTGGTAGATTCGTGGTAAACATAAGAGATTTTGCCACTTCTAACAAATGCCTATTTTTCCTTTCTGCAATCACGTTTTGTGTACTAGTATAAGTACAACTAGTTTGATGGATTATCTCATAAGACATTAAATAAGCACCAAAATTTTTATCCATGTATTCTGTGCCATTATTAGTACACAAGATTTTTATCTTAGCCTCAAACTGAGTGCAAATTATCTTATGAAATGACTGAAAGTAGGAGAAAACTTCACTTTTGGCCTTTAACAAATATACCCAAGTCATTCTAGTGCAACAATCAATAAACATAACAAACCATATACTACCAGATAAAGAACTCGTTTGAGTAAGATCCCACACATCAGAATGAATAGTCGAAAAAGGAGTTGTACTTTTATTATCACTTAAAGGATAAGAGTTTCTAATATGCTTGACAAATTCACAAGCATCGCAAAACAAAGATTCAAACTCAATTCTAGAAAACAAATTAGGGTATAACTTCTTTAAAGCAAAAAATGATGTGTGCCCTAACCGTCTATGCCGCTGTATTATTTCTTGGTTGATATCCTTATTTCCTCCAAAAAAAGCCTGACTAGAGTCTCGAGTTCCATCAATCCAATATAAGTCATCGTGCAATCTACCACTGCCAATCCTCTTCGTTGTTTGAAGATCCTGAAAACACAATGATCAGGAAAGAACTCGATACTACAATTTAGTTTTTTGGTGATGGAGCTAACAGATAACAGGTTAACAGGAAACTCAGGGACATGGAGAAGATATGATAATGTAATATCAGGTGTACAAACAACAGAACCTGCTTGGGAGACAGGAGTTAGGGAGCCATTGGCTATTCAAGCATAATCCCCTTTGGAACTAGGAGAGTAGTTTTTAAAGTCTTTAGAGGAGCCTGTCATGTGTCTATTCGCATCAGAATCAATAATTCAAGAATTAAGGTGAGCATTAAAGGCAATACCTGACTGCATGCAATTGGAAGTGGCAACATTAGAAGAGTCAAGTTTATTCAGGAGACGGCGAAGATATCCGAAGACAAAGCTTCTCTAGAAGCAGTTTCCCCGGATGTCTCCATTGGTGTTGAATAAAGCATGACCCCTCGTCGACTCTCTTCCTATTTAACATAAGAGTATACATCCTCAAGAGAAGGAAAAGAACTTTACCGAGAACTTGAACCCTGATTTGATCATATTCTTGGTTCAAACCGGCCAGAAAATCATCGACCCTTTCGTTTTCAACCAATCGTTGAAAGAGAACTGCATCATCAGTACACTTTGCTTGGAGATCCTGATAGTAGTCAATATCCTGCCATAACCCGCTTAACTCGGAATAATAATCAGTGAACTATCTTGCTTAGTCGCATGGATTTTATTTCGAACTTCAAAAATCTGGGCATCATTTCCCTTGCGGGAATAAGTGCACTTGGCTGAATTACAAATTTTTTCAACAGTGTCAAGCAACAAATATTGTTTAGAAATTTGAGGGTGCATAGTATTCAAAAGCCAAGTCATAACAAGGGAATTATCAGAATCCCATTGACTATAAGTAGCATCAGTCACAACAGTTCTTTTTTTTTTCTTCAGTAATATAACCAATCATTTTCCTGGATTTAATAAACAACAAACAAGCCCTTGACCAGGTAAGATATGAACCAACACCATCCAATTTTACCATACTAATACCATGTGAAACAAAATTATTGTTATCTACTGTTTTTGAGTCCCCCATATTTTTGAACAGTCCGAAGCACAAAAAAGAAATTTCAGAATATAAATTCTAAACAGAAGAGCCCGGTAACCTAAAAACAGCCTTCAGAATCTAGAAAAAGGCTCCTGGAGCTAACTGGTTACGCCGGACTTGTCTTTTTGTGTTCGGAAAAATCTGAAACTTGCTTGGGTAGGTCGTACAATAGGTATAATCCTTCAGGTGATACCAGTTTTTGTACAGAATTGGCGGAGGGTGAAAAAAAGGCTTCGGACATAAATTTTAGCAAGAAAACTATAAGAAAGAGGGAGAAAACTCAACCTATGGAACCCTAGTGCTCTAGAGGGAGAAAACTCACCTTAAAAGGGCAGCAATTGCTCTGATACCATGATAAAATTGAGAAGAAGAGAAGGCTTCTTTGTATTTCAATGTATTTTACATCCTACTGATACATGCCTTTATACAAAGTTCTACAACTATTCTAGGAAAGTAAATAAATGAAAATAATGAGAGTTTCAGCTACAAGACAATTTTTCTACAATCAAGCTATTAATTACAGATTTGATTCTGTGATTCTTCTCCTATAATTAAGCTGGTCAACAATATCCAATATTAACCGTGATATTAGGTGTATCAGTAAAACTTTATAACATTTCAGAAGTGGATTCTTCTCTCTTACTATTTCCTTTTCATTTATCTTCTTCATCTTCATCGACTGCGTCGATCTGGGGCATTATTTACAATTCATAACTCGATATCATTATCAACAAATTTGGTGCTTAATTTGTTTGGGATCTCCTTGATTATGCTAACCACTTGAGGATCTGTTCTGCCCTACTTACTAGGTAAGGGGTGAGAGGGGGATGTATTCCTGGTGTGGTCCTAGAGAAATCTGAATACATGGTTCAGTCGATTATTATAGTATTGTCTTTTCGGGGAGCACACATCATACTCCTGCATGAATAGATGACTGGATGCATTTTTAGTTGGATTTTTTTTTTGACTTTGATATATTGAATCTCTTGCTGAGAGGATATTACCAACTTTGTTAATCTGCTTAGCAATTGAAAAGGCAAAAACATAGGGTTGGTTTTTACCATCAAAGCATGGGTGGCTCTAGGGAGTAGGGTAACGCCAGTAAAGCTTCTGCTTTAGGCCCCCAATTTTTTTTTCTATTAGTTATAATTTAAGTTGCTCCGACACGACAGTTTAGGTGCCGCACCCTTGTCGACATAACACTAGTATGGGTGTGGATGTGGGTCCGTACTGGATCTGGTCAAACAATTTTGGGTACTTTGACCACGACGGACGAAAAAATTCGAGAAGAGATATAATTTGATTCCCTAAATCAGAACCAAAACTAGGGTCAATTTGAAGAAAATAACATACCTTACCTAGGAAATCAATCCTTTACTTATCTACAACTTGAGAATAAAAAAGAAATTCACACTTTACGAGCTATACGTAAGTATTTCACAAAACTTCTCATAATTTAGAGATATTTTTATTTTTTTGAATTATTTTTAGTCGGATCCCCGCATCTGTATCCGTACTAGGATCCGTATCCCCGTATTTTAGAAATTACATCTCGAAGGATCCGACTTCTAGATCCGCACCCGTGTCAGAGCAAGTTAGGTTATAATTATTTATATTAGTAAGATTGTTTTTAAGTTAACAAAACATTAACATTTTGTTCCAATACGCTACATTGGTTCTAGTTAGGGGTGGTAAACGAGCGGGTTGGACCGGATATGAGCGGGTCAAAACGGATAATTCAAATAATGGATAAATTATCCGACCCGACCCGTATTTGAGACGGATAAAAAACGGATTACCCGGCGGATAATATGACTTCTTGAATATGATTACTTATGGGAGAATTTCTGTCTCCCAAACTTGAGGAACCCCCACTTTGAGGCTTTACAAATGTAAAAGTTAAACAAATTATTTATCCATTGGTTAACCATTTTCTAAGTGGATAATATGATTCTTATCCATATTCGACCCGTTTTTAAAAAGTTCATTATCCAACCCATTTTTGGATAATATGGGTGGATAAATTATTTTTTTAAAATCATTTTGCTACCTCTAGTTCTAGTTATCAAATATATTTTAGTAGATATGAATATTTGAAAAATTTAACACAATTTTAAAATACTAGACAATGTTATACTATGGAATACTTAAAAGAAAACTTAAAACCTTGAAAGAAAATTTGTTAAAACCATACAATTTTTTCTTGGTTATCTAAATTAATCGTGTCTATTTGTCTAATTGTTGTCACATTATTAATGCTATTTCCTTACTATCTTAAATTTTGGCTTTAGGTCTCCGATTTCATTGAGCCGCCCCTGAATTAAAGGAGCCAAATCTTTTCTCGATCCCTTGTTTCTAAGGGAATTAGTGCCCAACTATCTAAAACAAAAACATCTCTTCACTTAAAATGAAGGATGAGACTTTTTTCTATGAGTGTTAAAGATAAAATCATCGCTCGAGGATGCATCTTAGGGTCTATGGGCATAAAAAATTTCATCAAGAGAAGCTTATGCTTTTCTCTTAATGAAGTCCCTTTGATTGTCCAACCAGGGACAAAATAATGCTAGGTGATTTATTGTCATTTGGCTAAGCCTTGGTGGATATACTATCCTTTACCTATGCTAGTGGGAAGTACTAGGTATCTAGTAAAATAGTCTAGGTGCTTGCAAGTTAGTCCGAACACTACAATTATTTTAAAAAAAAATAAGAAAGAAAAAGTTCCTTTTGATGGTTGTCGGGAGGGTGTCATTGTAAAGCGTTGTCGACTTTTTCTGCTTTGGATTAAAAAGGATCTTTATTCAGGAAATCATGTCGATCATTCTTTCGTATATACTTGCCACCACAAGTAATTCTCATTTGCAGAAAAACAAAATTTCATTTATACTGTAACCTTTTAGTTAATCTTGAATAAAAGATGTTCTCTTCGAAAAGCAGTTAGTTTTCATTTGCAGCTTAGAGATTGAGCAAGTTATTAACTCTATTTCTGTTTGAAATTGTAGCCTGTGCGTTTGAATCAAAATGGAAGCAGGTTTCAAGAAAACTGCCCCGTAAAAGAAAGACTAGTGAGGAGATGAAGCCAGAAGATAATGGATCTTTTGCATTGTTGCAGCATAGACATGCAGCTCTGGATCGCGTTCAATGTTCCATCGACTGCAGTCACTTAAATATTGATTGGTGTTCTAACATTTTCTGATTTAATAAATTGAGTTTACTCTGTAGAAAAATGCTACAACGGTTTTAAAACTTGCAAGCGTAATAAATAGATCTTGTATAGGTAGGAAATCAAAGATGTATAGACCATGAATGCATTGATATCTGTATGACAATTGTATCTTTAAAGTAAAGAGGTAACTTATAATGTTCACTTATTGCTTATTGTTATATATCGAGAAAAAAGTTTGAAGATGAAGTTGTGTTAGGTTCATATGACACCGTCTTAACTGAGTTGCTAAAGTGTAGAATTGCATATAGACAGAAAATAAGTTTATACTGCCAATGGCTGAAAGTTTTTATCTAATTCTTCATTTCACTATGCTTTTTCTTCCTATGTAAACATCGTTTTCTAAGATTTCTAGCATAAAATGCTTCCCCCATAATATGCTACTTTCATTTCATTTTTTTTTTGTTTTCATACATCTACAAAACAATTAATGCCAACGTCAATACAGTCAATCAATCAACTAAAGATTCAATCTAAAATAAGTTGTGATTAACATATCAATCGTCATTTCATTTATTCATGTGTATACGGTCAAAATCGGGCTCTATCGTTAATCGAGGCTAGGATGGCAGGCGGGGTCCGGCCCCGCGTTATATCAGATCATGACATGGAGATACAGTACCGAGTCGGGATTCGAAGGACCAATTGAAATCGAGACCAGCCATGATCGAGACCAAATAGGATAGGCATCGAGCGAGACCAAAGAAAGCCTGCTAAAGTCGAATAACGGAAAGCCGAGATATCCGTGATCGGGCAAGGATCGTGGCGAAAATCTCGGCACGTATCAAATCAAGAACGGTTATTTAGCAGATCATGAGATTTCCTTCTGTATTTAAAATTGTACCATAAGTAGAATTTTCCTATTATATAAAGGGAAATTCCAGTCATTTTGTACCTCGTTCACACATAACAAAGCTATTTCACATTTTCTCTCTTAAGCATTCTTGCACTGCTCATACTTCTCAATTACACACTTATTTGGTTCGAGGGCGATCTAGCTCGATGGCCAAGCTGCACTTTACATTGATTTGCTTTATTTTACGGTTAATTTTTAATATCAGCTTTCATACTTCTCAATTAGTGCCAAGTGAAATCATGTATCCTTAAAACCACTTATAAATTTAATTGTTATCCAATTTTAAGGATAAACAGTTTAGCGCCCACCGTGGGGCTAAGGATAATAGTGACTGCCTGGTACTAATTTTCATAACACACATTGTTTTACACTTGTTCTTGTAAGTGTTTTTGATTCCAGGATCAGCATATCGAACTCTCAAGCAGTACCCACACACGTAGATAATGGGCTTGGTTTTCATGGAGAAAACGACAACATAGTCGCCCCAGGGAACGAAGTGCCTCAGGTTGACCTCAAGGGAGTACTAGTTGCAGACCTCGCGATGTCAGTTCCCATGTTGCCCTGAATGCAAATTTGGGCGTCGACCCCAAAAATAACATCCGCAGAGACGTTCAATCATCTGGTCAGAACACTCAGGGCGGCGAAGACGGCAGAATCAGCCTTCGAATAATATTCGAAATGTTGCAGGCTCAACAAGCTGCAATTGCGCAACTCCAAAATCAGAACTATGCACCGAGTAGGCCGAACCCGAACCCTCACTGGAAGTTGTTCACAGGGCTGAACCAGTAGGAGAGAGGTCAAACGTGAATGAATCGGGGATTGTCCCCGCTATTATGAAATGCTCGAGGAGCTAACAAAACGAATCGAATCAAGGGAGAAGGAGATTGAAGCAAATGACAAAAAGTGGAAACATATAACTCCCGAGTTGATCATATTCCGGGGGCACCACCGATCCTGAAGGGTTTGGATTCAAAGAAGTTCGTACAAAAGCCTCCCCCCCCCCCTCGAGCTCGGGTCCTAAGCCCATCCCAAATAAATTCCGCATGCCAGAAATTCTCAAGTATAATGGAACTACTGACCCAACAAGCATGTCACTTCTTACACATGCGCAATAAAGGGGAACGATTTAGAGGATGATGAGATCGAGTCCGTACACTTGAAGAAATTCGGAGAAGCTTTATCAAAGGGAGCGATGATATGGTACCATAATTTTCCGCCTAACTCCATTGATTCTTTTGCCATGCTCGCAGATTCGTCAAAGCACACGCCGGAGCCATAAAAGTCGAGACCAGAAAGTCGGACCTCTTCAAAGTAAAGCAGAAAGATAACGAGATGCTCAGAGAGTTCGTATCTCATTTCCAGATGGAACGTATGGATCTACCCCCGGTCGCAGATGATTGGGCCATTCAGACTTTCACTCAAGGGCTAAACATACAAAGTTCGGTGGCCTCACAACAGTTAAAGTAGAATTTGATCGAATATCCAGCTGTAACTTGGGCCGATGTGCATAATCGGTACATTCAAAAATCAGGGTCGAGGATGATTAGTTGGGGGCTCCTTCCGGGCATCTTTATCCAAACAGGCCCGTTGCCAGAGTTCAAAGAGATATTGGCCGAGAATCACGATCGAACAGAGATCGATATCAACCATACGGTGGAGATCGGAGAAACAACGGTCCTTAATGCAACCCCATTCAAAGTGATAGAAGAAATGATTAAGGACAGAGCTCCCGAGGGCTTATGAGTAAGAGTGGTTTCAATAGGAACGTCAAACCCAAAGAAGCACCTCGACTATCGGAGTATAACTTCAACGTTGATGCGTCAGCTATTATACAGCCATCGAACACATCAAAGACACCAGGTGGCCTCGACCTCAATAGACTAATCCGGTCCAGAGAAGTCCTAGTCGAATGTGCAAGTATCATGACACCCATGGCCATATAACAGAATATTGGAGACGGTTAAGGGAAGAGGTAGCCCGTTTATTTAACGAGGGGCATCTTCGAGAATTATTGAGCGATAAGGCTAAGAACCTCTTCTGAGACGGGGATGAAAACAGGAAGAATGAGCAAGAAGAGCCACAACATGTAATTCGCATGATTGTTGGTGGGGTCGACATTCCACAAGGACCCATATTCAAGCGCACCAAGGTGTCGATCATGAGGGAAAAGCGAACTAGAGACTACGTAACGGAAGGGACTTTGTCTTTCAGTGACGAGGATGCAGAGGGGATCTCACAACCCACAACGACGCACTAGTAATATCTGTCCTTATGAATAAAATTCAAGTTAAACATGTTTTGATTGATCCAAGTAGCTCGACCAACATCATCAAGATTCGTAGAACAGCTCGGCCTACAGGATCAAAATGTGCCCGCAACCCAGGTTCTTAACTACTTCAACATGGCGAGCGAAACCACCAAAGGTGAAATTATCTTACCAGTGAACATGGTCGGGACCATCCAAGAAACGAAGTTCCATGTGATTGAGGGTGACATGAGGTACAACGCTTTGCTCGGAAGGCCTTGGATCCATAACATGAGGGAAATACCCTCGACCCTTCACCAAGTTCTGAAGTTCCCGACACCAGAGGGAGTCAAAATGGTGTACGGGGAGCAACCCGCCACCAAGGATATGTTTTCAGTCGACGAAGTGATACCGGTACCAACTCTCTGATCAGCAAAAAAACCGGATTCGAAGGGAAAACAGGAGGCCAAACAGCAACCACAGACACCAACCTCGACCCAATCGAAGAAATAGTGGGCAGACGAGGACTATGACTATTGGATCCCTCGATCCTTCATAATTCCTTATGACTCTGACACCACCAAATCAATGGTCGAAGAGTTGGAACAAGTCATATTGATCGAGTACCTTCCCGAACGAAAGATATACCTGGGCACGGGTTTAACTCTCGATATCAGGAAAAAACTTATTCAATTCCTTTTATATAACATGGGTTTCTTTGCTTGGTCCCATATCGATATGAAAGGTATCCCACAGGAAATCACTACCCATCAATTAAGCCTGTACCCGAAGTTCCGTCCGGTAAAACAAAAAAAGAAGCAGTCCGAGGTTAAACATTGCATTTATCAAGGACGAGGTAACCAAACTTCTCAAAATAAGGTCCATTCGGGAAGTAAAATATCCCGAATGGTTAGCAAACATAGTGGTAGTCCCTAATAAGGGAAATAAACCTAGAATGTGCGTAGATTATAAAGATTTAAACAAAGCATGCCCTAAGGCTTCCTTTCCTTTGCCTATTATCGATCGTATGATCGATGCCATGACCGGCCACGAGATTCTTAGTTTTCTCGACGCCTACTCCAGGTACAAACAAATATAGATGAACCTGGAGGATCAGGAAAAAACCTCGTTTATCACTAAGTATGGCACCTACTGTTATAATGAAATGCCGTTCGGACTAACAAAGGCTGGTGCAACTTATCAACGCCTAGTAAACCAAATGTTTGAAGAACAAATAGGAAAATCAATGGAAGTTTATATTGATGACATGCTAGTTAAAGTCCCTACGAGCAGAGGACCATTTAAAGCATTTGCAGGAGACTTTTGATATACTGAGGAAGTACAGTATGAAGCTCAACCCAGAAAAGTGTGCGTTCGGGGTTGGCTCGGGCAAGTTTTTGGCTTCATGGTGTCCAATCGGGGGATCGAAATCAACCCTGATAAAATCAAAGTTATCGAGGATATCACTGCCGTAGATAATGTAAAGGTCGTGCAAAGGCAAACGGGGCGCATAGCCGCCCTAGGGCGATTCATTTCGAGGTCCTCAGATAGGAGTCACCGATTCTTCTTGCTGCTTAAGAAGAAAGTAGCTTTGCATGGACACTGGAATGCCAATAGGCCTTGGAGGAACTAAAGCAATATTTATCGAGCCCGCCATTGCTTCACACCCCGAAAGCGGATGAGCAGCTCTACTTGTACTTGGAAGTCTCGAAAATAGCGATAAGTGGAGCCCTAGTCCGAGATGAACAAGGCAATTACATGTCTATTGTGTTAGTCGGATCTTAGGTGAGGCTGAAACCAGATATCCACACTTAGAAAAATTAGCGCTTGCTTTAATAATCACCTCTAGGGAACTAAAACCTTGTTTCCAGTGTCACCCAATATGTGTTGTAACAACTTATCCTCTTTGCAATATTTTGCACAAACCCGAGCTTTCGGATCGATTGGCCAAATGGGCCGTCGAGATCAGTGGGTATGATATCGAGTATTGACCACGAACCACCATCAAGTCTCAGATCTTGGCAGACTTCGTGGCCGACTTCACGCCAGCCCTCGTATTCGAGGTTGAAAGAGAAATGCTAATAAAATCAGGTACATCCTCGGGAGTCTGGACCCTCTTTACGGACGGTGCTTCGAACGCGAATGGGTCCGAGGTGGGTATCGTACTAAAACCACACACGAGTAATGTAGTTAGAAAATCTATCAAGACTTCGAAATTAACTAACAACGAGGCCGAGTATGAGGCCATGATTGCAGGTCTCGAGTTAGCTAAAGCTTGGGGGCAGAAGTCATCGAGGCTAAGTATGATTCCTCCTCGTGGTAAACCAAGTCAACAGGACTTTCGAAGTCCAAGAAGACCGAATGAAGAGGTACTTGGATAAATTACAGGTAGCTCTACATTGATTCAAGGAATGGACCTTACAACATGTTTACCCTAGAAAAGAACAGCGAGGTCGACGCTCTTTCAAACTTAGGTTCATCGGTCGAAGATGACGAGCTCAACTCGGGGACTGTCGTACAACTCATGATATTGGTGATAAAGAATGTCACGCCGAGATTAACTCCACAAGTTTGATCTGGGATTGGAGAAATAAGTACATAGAATACTTGAAGAACGGGAAACTTCCATCTGATCCAAAGGAGTCGAGAGCTCTACGTACAAAGGAAGCACGATTCACTTTGTCCGAAGACGAAATGTTGTTTAGAAGTATGTTCAATGGACCGTTGGAAATATGTTTGGGACCGGGAGACACAGAATACGTCCTACGGGAAATTCACGAGGGAACTTGTGGAAATAATTCCGATGCCGAGTCATTGGTCCACAAAGTAATCAGAGCAGGATATTATTGGGTCGACATGGATAAAGATTCAAAGGAATTCGTTCGATAATGTGACAAATGCCAAAGATATGCGCCAATGATTCATCAGCCTGGAAAGCAGCTCCATTTGGTCTTATCCCCATAGCCGTTCATAAAAAGGGGGGTTGGACATCGTCGACCCTCTCCCATCGGACCTAGGTAAAACTTAGTTTATTTTATTTATGACTGATTATTTTTCTAAGTGGGTGGAAGCACATGCATTCGAGAAAGTTAGAGAAAAGGAGGTCATAGACTTCATTTGGGACTACATTATATGTCTATTTAGGATGCCTGCCGAGATTGTATGTGATAATGGAAAGCATTTCATCGGCAACAATGACTAAATTTCTCAAGGATCACAAGATCAAAAGAATTTTATCGACACCTTATCATCCCAGCTGAAATGGATAAGACGAATCGACCAACAAAACCATTATTCAAAACCTTAAGAAGAGATTGACCAATTCCAAAGGAAAGTAGAGAGAGATATTGCCCGAGGTTTTTTGGGCATAACACACAATGTTGAAGTCTAGTATAAGAACAACGCCGTTCTTGTTAGTCTATGGCGCCGAAGCTCTTATCCTGGTCGAGGTCGTAGAACCTAGCATCAGGTTCCGATATGCAACAGAAGAATCAAATAACGAGGCCATGAATACGAACCTAGAATTATTGGATGAAAGACCCGAAGCCGCCCTCGTTCGATTAGCCGCACAGAAACAGCGGAACAAAAGGTACTACAATCGAAGAGCCAATCTTCGACATTTTAACATATGGGACTTGGTTCTAAGAAAATTCACCCTCAACACCCGAAATCCGAATGAAGGAAAAATGGGTCCGAACTGGGAAGGATCGTACCAGGTTCTCGAAATCACCAGAAAGGGATCCTACAAGCTCGGCACGATGAACGACGAACAACTACCGAGAAATTGAAACGTGTCACTGCTAAAATGATACTACTACTAAGGTACGATCCCTTCCATTTTCATTTATATTTTTAACTAACTCTTGCAGGAGTTCGAATAGAAACGACGAGGGTTCTTCTACACGAAGTTTTTAGGTATGAAAGCACGCGTTGCACTCTTTTTCCCTAAGACCGGTTTTGTCCGAAATGGGTTTTCCGGTGAGGTTTTTAACGAGGCAACCATTGATCGTGCTAACTTAGATTCAACAATATCCGGGGCTTCTTTGCAATCAACCTCGAATACTGGGGGGAGGAGGGGCATTACCCTCGAATGTCAACTTTGTTACGAGGAAATTACTTCATAGCAACAGGGTCTTGATAGGTAGAATTTGTAAGAGACAAACGGTCAAACGAACCATGCCCAGGTAGGTTGCTCGAGCCCTGACACAAAACATGTTCGCATGTATAATCATTATAAAGAGAAGTATTTTTCCTTGCCGATATCTCTTGCCTTGGGAAATTTTTCTACTTTAGAATTTCATACTCTCGAACTGTTATGGAAATGGGATTAAGGGTCGATCATAACCAAAGTTCGAATAACTACCCCACACTCGGGGACTGTCGTCCGAAAACTAAACGAGATTGAATTATTAAAACTTCGAGGTTATAAGACCTTTTAGGCAATCCTCGATTTTTCAAGGCCACGACCATCCCACTCGGGGACTGATACTTCGGGCAAGATCGAAGAAAAATAAAAAATAAGCCCAATGGGCGAATCCCAAACTAAGAGGCTACGACTGAATTAACACGATTTGGAGACATTCGAATTCTTTCATAAACCGGTTAAAAAGGCTACCCCCGACAAAATCATAAAAGGCTTCGATAGTATCAGGCCTCGAAAACTCTAAATGAGTACTAAGTTGTTCAAAATCTTGATAAATTCCTTATTTTATGCTAAGGAATTAAAAGTTGTGTAACTACAGACGATAAAAATGTTTTTCAAGCCGAGAAGGGGAAAAAACCATAAAACAATCCTTTTTACTAAGGTCAGATCTGCCTAAAAAATGCAAAGCCTAAGGTCTATTTTTTACTTTGAGTTTGAGAGACCATCCTTGCTCAAAAACCTAATGGTTACCTTACTTCGATTTCAAGCAAGCACTTGCTCGATCATAAAGCCTAGGGGCTATAATGGTTCGGTTTCAATTAAATTGTTTAAACCTCGAATTCTTAGAATACAACTTCATAATTATATAAGATAGAGGGGAGGAAAATTCTTATATATATGCCAAAATCATTTGCAAAGGTAGCATAGCCCGATCAAAATTCTTTACAAACGGCCCGAAAGTGGCCTCAAAGAAAAGGTAAATACAGAAGAAAAGAGCAAAAACAATGCTAAGGCCTATGGAGCCTGGTCTTCGTCGGAAGCGGCTTCCTCGTCCTCGAGATCCTATTCTTGCTCATCAGAGTCATCCCTGGGGAAGGCCAACCTCCGAGCCTGGTGTTCTTCTACTCGGGCATTATCAACCTCGGCAGCGACATTGAAATCTTGGGCTCAAGCATCTTCTAGGGCCTCCCTCCGAACATGCCACTTCGCGTGATCGATCATTCTCCTAGCTTTGGTCTGGATGGCCTCGACATTAGCTTTGAACTGGGCCACCTTTTCATCGGCCTGGATGTCGGCTTTGACCACTTCGAATTTAGCCTTCTCGAGTTCACTGGCGGCCAAATCCAGCTGGGACTAGAGCTCTTAGATTTTCTCGGTTTGCACCGAATTCTTCACTTTCTCACCTTGAAGCTGAGTCTCAGCCGATTCTAACTGAGCCTGAACGGAATCTTTCGTAGCAGCCAAGACGTCCATGCGCTCTTTAAAGACATCGACCTCGGCTCGAACGTCATCCACTTGCTTGCTGAGCTAGTCAATTTGCTCGAGCCTCTGTCAAATCTATAGAATTGAATCGTTGGTTTTTATCTCTAACTCAGCATCACTATCTTGGAGCATTCAAAATACCTGTTCGGCCATGTTGGTATGCTCCTCCCGAGTTGCAACCAGATCGGCCTGGAGTCTTTCACTAAGGAGCCGGTAAGTATTGTTTTTCTCAGTGAGGCTCCGTACTTAATCTTTGTGCTCCTCTCAGGCCCTGACAAAGGCTTCATGGTGAAATATCGAAGCCTACAAAATAAAGAGAAAAAAGTGTTAGGAATAAGTTACAACACGAAGGTAGTATGAAATAAAGTTTGAAGGTTACCCAGGTTAGTGCGTGTTAGGTCTCGTTGAACTAATAGGTGGACCCCAAGGCATTCATCACCCCCTGGTCCTCTTCAGTCACCAGACCCCTCAAATAACTGGCGACCCCAACCGGGGGGGGGGGGAGAAAAAACTCGAACATCTTCAGGGACGGTCAACACCAAATGTTGTTTGCGGCTAGGATTGGCGCTAGGAGCTGGAAACTGGTCTACCAGCCTCAAGTTCGATGGGGACCTGGCCGTCCCCGGCGATGGTACCTTCCTTGGCACCGACAGGTTACCAAAACCAGGGATCTCATCAGAAGTAGCCACCTCAATCCCGTAAAAGAAGCCGTGGAGATCCACCCGTTTCCCGTCCAACATATTTGCTTCTTGAATTATGGCATTGGAAATCTGGGGCGAATCTGAGATATTGAACACATTGGGATCGACCCCGGGAACCTCTTCCGACGCTTGGGGAGTTTTGGTTTGACGGTCTACTTATCCCGTCTTTGATAGGGACGGAGTGGCTTCCGGCTTAGGAACCTCGGCCGAAGCTCCTTAGTTGATCGCCTCCGATTCGGAGGACTTCCCTGTCGAAATGGCAACCCTCGGGCAAGTCATCAGCACGGTTCCTTCTTGTTCTTCCTCTTCTGACTCATCCATTAGTCGGCGGACTGACTCCACAGATAGGGAAATAACATTTCCCTTAGGCTTGTGCGGCCTCCTCACCGGCCTTTTTTTTTCCGAGCCCAACGGACACAGGGTCTTTTTCTTGTTTTCTCCTTAGCCAGCTTCGAGGCTGATGATTGAAGGAGGATTTCTTTATCACCGGTAGGAAATCTCATCGGGACATCTTTCCCGATGCCTGCAAAGGAAGGGAAGAAAGTTAGCTAATAAAGGAATTTTTTTGAAGTAAAGGACAAATAGAAAGCAGAAGCTTACCGTGGTTACGAGTCTCCCATCGACCCTTGGAAAGCTCCATCCAAGCCCGTTCGGAGTAGGGTCTCTGAGTTACTAGACTCTCGACCCATCTTTTTAACTCCGGAACCGGGTCTGGCATTTGGGCCACAACTGCGGTAACGAAATAAAATTAACCCAAGGTTGAAGAAGTACTAATGGAGAAAACAAACTCTCATAGCATAAAACACTTATGATTGAAGTTCCACCTCTCCAGGAACGACATATCTTCGGAAAGGATCATGTCCGATGTCCTTATTTGGACAAACTTTCCTACCCAACCTCGATTGCGGGTCTCATCGAGGCTGGAGAATGGGCCTTTGTTGGGCCGAAGAGTGATCTTGATTAGTCCTCAATAGATTCGGGGATTGTATAGATGCATTAGATGATCGAGGGTAAATGAGCAACCCTCGATTTTGCTGGAAAAGAAGCGAAGGAGGACAATGATCCTCCAGAACGATGGGTGAATCTAGCCCAAGGTAACATCATACCTTTTGCAGAAGGCCAATATTACAGGATCTAGGGGACTAAATGTAAAGGGGTAAGTGTAAACACTTAAGTACCCATCTACATATGTGGTGATAGATTCCTCAGGAGAGGGAACGACCACGTCCTTATGTACCCAATTGCACTCCTCTTTAACTTTGTTGTGGAGGTCCTCAGTTATGGTGCAGATGTACCTCGGCATCGGTTCGCACAGCCCTGCACCGAGAGGGTTTTCTCTATTTTGAAGTCGGCAACCGTCGGGCATCTCGTCGGAACGTATTCCTCAAGGTGGTACTCCGCCGCAGCTGCATCGCCGAGCGATATGAAGACGAAGTTTCTTTTTATGGCACTCTTTTAGAAGTTTTAGCCATTTGTGAGAAGTAGAAAGTGGAGAAATCGACTAAAGTTAAAAAAAATTAGGTATGAGAATTGAGAAGCGATAATTTCTTGAGAGCAAAAGCCGAAAAGAAGATGATTGTAAAGGTTTGAATGAAAAAAGAATGGAAATTTTATAGGTTGAAGGCGACGGTTCAGAGCCGCCTAGTGGCCGACCAACACTTGACAGGCATTTAATGCCTTGGTAACTGGACCGACGGGACATTTCGGTGCTTACGTCATGATCGAGACAGTCAATGACGTCATCGATTTATTTTTGAGAAACGAGGGGACTATCTGTATACGGTCAAAATCGGACTCGGCTGATTTTGTGTGGTTAATCGAGGCTAGGATTGCAGGTCGGGGTCCGGTCCCGCGTTATATCATATCGTGACATGGAGATACGACACCGAGCTCGGAATTCGAAGGACCAATTGAGATAGAGACCAGCCAGGATCGAGACCAAACGGGATAAGCATCGAACGAGATCGAAGAAAGCTTGCTAAAGTCGAATAACGGAAATCCGAGATATCCGTGATCGGGCAAGGATCGTGGAGGCAATATCGGCTCGTATCAAATCAAGAACGATTATTTAGCCGATCATGAGATTTCCTTCTGTATTTAGAATTGTACCATAAGTAGAATTCTCCTACTATATAAATGGGAATTCCAGTCATTTTGTAATCACCTCGTTCACACATAACAAAGCTATTTTACATTTTCTCTCTCAAGCATTCTTGCTCTGCTCATACTTCTCAATTACACACTTATTTGGTTCGAGGGTGATCTAGCTCGAAGGCCAAGCTGCGCTTTACGTTAGTTTGCTTTATTTTACAGTTAATTTCTAATATCAGCTTTCATATTTCTCAATTAGTCCCAAGTGAAATCACGTATATTTAAAACCACTTATAGATTTAATTGTTATCCAATTTTAAGGGTAAACATTATGCCAGTTTGGTTCCAATATGTAATTTATTAGCTAAATGTAAATATCAAAATTACTCTAACTATAAAAGTTACTATTCAGTAGATATATATATATATATATATTTAAAAGTGAAGCTTTAGATATCACTCGTATTAAGTTTAGTATGATACTATCTATGATAGCAATAATTAAACATAATAAAGAGCAATTTTTGTGAATTGTCCAAAGAGCATACAAAAAAAATATTATTTAATATGCACGGGTTAGGAGCTAGTTGACTAGCTATTACTCCCTCTGTTCACTTTTACTTGACAGGTATATTAAAAATATATTTTTATTTTTACGTGTCACCTTTCGCAAATCAAGAGAAAAAAAAAAATTCTGTTGTGCCCACAATATTTAATACTCATTTTAAATTATTTTCTTAAATCCAATAAAGTATTCATCCATTAATATGGATATTATGATAAATTATATACTTTATTTATTATTTTTTAAGGGGCGCGAAAAGTCAAAACGGGTGAAGTAAAACTGATTAGTTATTAAAGAGTACGATTAAGGGGTAATATGGATATGAATCGGGTCGGATCATTTCTAACCGGATAGTGGATTTGAGAAATAAAATAGGGATCAGATTATGAGAAGGGGTTAGGGGCTGCGAACAATCAGACTGAGATAGATAGAGCAGTAGAAGAAAAGTGGTGTTTGTGATTATTAAGCAAATGGCGTTGATGAAGGGAGAGCCATTGGTGAGGAAGGTGGCGCTGATAGCTAAATATGTAGTTTTTCCTGGAGCTATGGCTGCCGCCGTCATCTATTCTCCTCCCACTTACGCTTCTTATTATTCAAAGTCCCAATCTTCTTCTTCCAAATAAACCCCCTGTCCTTCATTTCTGGGTACGTTCTCGTCGCTTCTAGGGTTTGGAATTTGTATGCTATTTCTTTGCTGGTTTTATCCATTCTCTAGATTTCTTATTGATCTATATATTATGGAAATTTTATATCTCAATATGCCTTGTACCAATTTAATTTCCTGCTTGCGTCCAAGAGTCGAACAAACTGATTTTTGCCTATGTTTTTTGAGTGGACTCTTTCATCATTTTGACATAATAATCAATAATCCGATGTAGCTCCAACAAGACCTAATTGACTTGATAAGCTTAAAAGGTAATTAAATTGAGATAGAGAGAGAATTGTTTGCTCTTTTTGGTATGTGACCTTTCTTTGTCTACCAATCTTAGTGATCTCTGCTTGGTTCTGGGTTTTGCATACAGTGCTTTTTGTGGATATTGCTGCCTTTGATGGTGGATAGTTCCATTATATTCTCATTGCTTTATTGTTTTGAGAATGAAAGCTTAACGAATTAATTTGTTCGGGGAGGAATTCAAGGGTTGATTTGTCTGCACTGTGACTTCTTGGGTTAACTTCCTTGTTGACTTGTATATGTTTGTGGGAAAAATGGAATAGCCTCAGTGTCATTATAATTTATGATTAGAATAGGATTGGCTGGTAAAAGTGCTGGAAATTGAGTTATTCTAACTCCTGAAATGCTCCAAGCATATATGATTTTGTCTTGATTTCCTAGAATGTGCTTTTGTATCTTCTTCTAGTCCAGTTAACACCCTTGTCCATGACAAAAAGTAGGTGGGATTGAAAGTGCTATATAAGCAGTTAGCACCTGCTTAAAAGTCAGCAGCGGGATAGCCATTAAAAGTATGTTTCTGTATGCTCAATTATGTTCAGTATCTCGTCAAAAACTGGGTTTGGTAGCTTAGTGGCATTCCGTTTGGTGTGGAAGAGATAACGTCTCTTTGTGTTAGCCTTTTTCTTTTCTTTTCTAATTTTGCATCACAGAACCTCCTTTACTTTCTCTACTGTTAACCGACTCTTTAAATATGGTGTTGTCCACAAGCTTAGGTGTTAATTTTGAAGCTCGTACTTTTGCAGCTTTCGAGAATCATCTAATAACGTTGTCTCGACATAAAGATTTTATTACTAATTTCAAGAGATTAATTAGGAAATTTCTAATTATGATAAGAGACTTGAATTTCCTTTTAGGGCTAAGTGTGAGATCTGGAGAGCATCTAGTTTCAGAGAACCCCTAAGGCCCTAATTTATCTAAAAGAGAAATTATTTAGTATTGGGTACTGGATCTGGGTAGAGCAGAATGGGTATATAGGATTCAAATGACTGCCTAGAACGAGTTTGAGATTGAGGAATAGTTTATTCATATAGATTTATTACTAGCAAAATGGACATAACTGTTACATGTGAACTAAGCCTAACATTTAAGTGGAGAAGGGTAGAGGGGTGGACCCAATGTCCTTGAGTTTCGAAGGTTGCGGTTGGGCTAAGGGTTGACTCCAGACGGATTTTTGGAGCTTTGGAAAAAAAGCAAACATAACCCCTTATGGAAGAAGAATAGAAAAACCTGTAGCTACAGAAGAATATTGTTCTCTATTGCTGTTAACCAATCATTTTTACAAGACGGAATTGATATATGCTCCTAAAGATAAGAAAAAGAAGCAAGATATGATGATCTGCATGAAGGAATGCTTAGTTCCTCTGCAGAAGCTCTTCTAGTACAGATCATGCCCGGGAAATGACATCCCATGCCAGGACCCTTCTTTCTTCTTTCTTTCTTCTGGCTTCCTACTAGTCGTCCATAGTTCATGAAATAGCTTATTGACACCTCGAATTATCAGATTCCAAGTTCGTTAGTCTTCTTTAGGGGTGGGCATAGTTTGGGCAAACCCGAAATCCAAACCGAAATTCGAATTTTTTGGATTTTTGGTTTGGATTTTCGGGGTGCGGATTGGATTTTGGATTTAATTTTTAAAATTTTTGGATTTCGGATTGGATATTGGATTTAGTACTTCGAATTTTTGGATATCCGAAAATCCTAAATTCTTCTACTTTACATTTAGTACATTATCCATATGTCAATACTAATAAGTTTAATACCTTACCCATTAGATATTATCTCATATATTCAATATTAATTACTAAGTTATTGTGAGAATACTTTCTATTTGGACATGGTTTTACTATTTCTACTTCTTATCTGCCGTATTAATGTCTCTATTGTATTTTTTTTATAATAATTTCACTATTTGAATACTTCATTTGGATGATTGCGATGAGAATGAGGGGCTTTTCCGGCAATTTAACATTAGTACTTCATTTGGATATTCATTTTTGTAAAAAGAAGAAACATCTCAACTTATAAGCCAAAACCGAAAATCCAAACCGATCCAATCCGAAACCGAACTTAAAAAATCCGATCCAATCCGAACTTATTTGGATTGGATTTGGATTGTCATTTCTTCAATCCGAAAACCGAAAATCCAAACCAAAATTTTCATATGTAGTTCGAACTGTCCGAACGCCCACCCCTAGTCCTTTTTGGAATGTGTTAACTAGTCTCCAACATTATTCCACCACCTGGAAGTTCAGACCAGCTTGTGTAAACTGTCTTCTTTAGACAGTGTATTTGTTGTTCTTTTTGCGCTTTTCTCTTTCAAATAGACTGTCTTAATCACTTCAAGGCTGCAGCTTTTTGACTCCAAGCTCTTGGAGAAATGCTAAAGTTGCTGTTTTGAGTCTACTCTTAGCACCTGCAGTTTTCCCAAATCCCACTCAATCTTAGTTCTATCTCAGAATCTACCACTTTGTTTTACTCCTCTCAAATTCATGTCTCCCTCCAGCGAGCTGTCTGGTGTGTTCGTCTTCCGAATCCTCCTGCTTGCCTTCTCCACCCCATAATCCCAATTACTTTCCTCAGGCTTGCTTGTACGTGACAAATCTTTCATGCCGTTTCCCTAGTATTGGTTTACTGATGACCCTCATATCCTTGTTCCATTTACATACCTCTATCAGAAATCACTATTTTTCCGTCTCACCAAATGGAATTTTCTATCTCTCGTTTGCTTCCCCCAGAGAACTACTTTCCAACTGCTCCATTTTCTCAATGAATGATACTAGTAGTCTTGGAAATAATTCATGTGCTCATGCTTTATGATACTTCCTACTCTTTTGCTTGTCCCAGAATTGTTGGTTGGACTAGATATCAGTTTAACTGTACGTTGTAAAGTTCTTAAAAGTGTTAGCTGTATAAGCCTTTACTTTTTTCTATTGTACTATATCTCATTGTTGAAAATGTTGGTTGTGATGTTGTTCTGCTTCTGACAATGTCATGTTTAATAACTTTGCATGACGATAGAAGTAAGGTACAAAGTTGGATTAGAACTTTGACGAAATGAGCTGATTTATCTAACATATAAAAGAATTTTAATATTCGATCGACCTGTTATGTTTCCTTATATCCTCAGAAAGATATACTCAGGAATTTTATTTTTATTTATATGAATCATGAAGGAAAGGGACTGCCGGGTCCTTGAACAGTTCTTTCAAACAAAGGATTTTGTTGAATTGTCTGCTTAGAACAATTCATGGTTCATATGCTTATCGTTTGAAGGGATAATGCAATGGAGTTCATGGATTTAACTTGGCAGTTTATGGGCTAGTCGCTAAAGGAATTTCATAAAATCTTTTTCGGACATGAGAAGAACCACATTATTATGACATCCAAAAGAGAAAGTTACTTTATTTTCTATGTACTCGTATCTGAGTTTTTTTTGTACTAGTCCTTTTCATGGTCTTGGTCTGGTTGATCTCAAAGGTAGTAGTTTGGCTTGTCTTCTATGTGAGACTTGATAGGCACAATTTACGTTTTGCATCTACCCTTGGTTAATAATAACACCAATCTAGTTGCACAAATGAACTATAACTGAATAATGTGATAGGAGTATTTTATTTCAGTTAGATTTCTTCTTTTCTAAATACCACGGTCATCACTTTAATTCAGTTGTATTTTCTATTAACTGACATGTCATATTGTTGTTGATTGCAGGGATCTTTTTGACTTGAAGAATGCTTCTGGTTCCAGTAGTCTACTGATATGTTCTAATTTGTCGTAGACGTGGTTTGTAATAATCCAATGGCAGCTTGTTTCTGTACTCAAACTATAAACATTTGAAAGTCGGAATACTCCTTTATTTTCTAAATTTCAGTTGGGCTTGGTCCTATTATGCTTTATTATCAGTCCAGTTTTCCTTTCTAAAACTGCGGCGAATTAATTTATAATAAGTTTGACGGAATTTTGAGAACAGTCTCTTCTTTTTCAAATCTCTGTTGCATTTTATTACCTATACCTTTAATTAAAATCACCAAGAAAAGAAATTTGTACTTCTCTTAGGAATTGGATGAAGAATCCAAAAATATTCTGTAATGAAGCGTTAACCAATCCCGATACAAATTTGTTTTTAACTTGTAAACTCGACAAGGTTCTTTTTTCCATGAAATCACTTCAGTTCTATACGTTTTCAAAAGTAATAATCACTTTTTTCTTCATTTGTAAGGACTTGTGACTCTGTTCGTATTTTGTATATCCAGATTTTGACGAATAAACATATTAAAAGACTTGGTCACAGTTTCAAAGGAAGCTTCGATGCTCCCCTTTTTCTAAGCTCAAAAACCACTTTATTGACTCACTTTTGACAGCAAATGATCCATTGAGCTTCAAAAGAAGAGTCTGTTTACACTAATTTTGCCTAGCACTTTTTAGCAAATATCACGGTTGCAAATGCAGAGAAAGGAGGAATTAAAAAATTAATTCGGGTTAGGCATGAAAGTAATTTATTTGCATTCAAGTTAAGATATCAATGTGCCCAGTCCTCACGAAGGAATAGAGATAGTCGAGAGAATTTGATTTTGGTTCAGGCACTTACATTGTTTATTAAATTTGAATATTTTAATTTCTTATTAGCCTCTGTTGGCTTCTCTTGTTTGGATTGGTAGTTTCATAATGTATTGTATTGAATTGTTTGATGAATATAAAGTTTGGAAGGTTGTGTCATTTGCCGTCCTTTCAGGATGTCATGCACGAACAATATAGAAAATAAACTTGTAATACTACTAAGAAAAAAATAAGATACGGAGTAGAATTATTATGTAAAACAGTAAGGTAAAGGATAAAATATGATTATCTACTAATAAGGAAGGCCAAGATGAGAGAAAAACGCAAGGTAACGCCACCACCACACCAAATTCGTCGTTCCATAAAGTAGCACTTTTCATCACTACATAACGATAGATTTAACGATACAATATGATAAAATTTAAGTAACAATTAAAATAAACATTGTATTCAGTTTGCATCAAGCGTCGTAGTGAGATGAATATGATTCCTTCATCATTAATCAAACGTCTTAGATTCGAGTCATATGAATGAAAAAAAAATGTAGGAAATGCTTTCAAGTTAGTAGTCCGTACACAGTACGAATTCGAATTAGTCAGGGATCCAATGCAAATACCAAACACCAAGTGTGAAACTTAAAAAAACTAAGTCAGGGACCCTATTCACGCACATATTAAATCATGCCTGTTGAGTTGAATGCAATGCCTGTACTCCAAACAAGGAAAACGTGTAGTCAGAAAGAAGGATTATAACCTGTAAAACATACTTTGAACCTAGATTTGTGTACTAGAAGTCTGGACCTATAAATTTGGAACCCCTTGCAGTGAAAATAGTTCTGAAAATACACACACACAAAATAAATAAATAAATTTGGAAACCTACCCTCCAAAGCTACATTTCAGAGTCGTACCACAGTAGGACATTGTTTAGGTATTTTGGAAGCCATCTCTGGCATTCATATCAAACAATTTAATCTTTTTTGGAATATATACCAATAATAAAGCCAAGATGAGTATCCTATAAGATGGGTCCTCAAATTATTTAATTCTGAACTGGCTTCATATAAACCTTTCTGTTCATTCTTCTATAAGATATCTTCCACTAAAATACTTTGATTTTTTTTTCTTATTCTAAATTATTACTTTACAAGTTTATAGAGTGATATAGAAGGAAAATTGGAACATAGACTATCTAACTCTCTTGTCCCATGGCAAGAGGTAGGTAGGTGCGAACTTCTTTGGAAACTGATCGAGGAGAAAGGCTTAGTAATTTTCTGCCCGGCTCAATTGGTTTTTTGGCTCTTTATAAATTTATTTTTTAGTTTTATGACTCTACCTCTTTTTTTACACATGAGAGATTTACTTTAACACGTAAGAGATGTGTCTTTTACACATAAAAGATCTAATTAAATTTAAAATTGTAAAGAAGCATGATATACAAATAGCATCCTAAAAAACCTTCTATAGGAAATTAAAATATACCAACAGTGAAAATGAGTACATATTCTACCTCTTTCTTACGTCTCTTATCCAGTTTAACTTTTATTAGTATTGGTGATTTCAGTTTACTTCAACAACAACAATAATAAATCTCTAGTGTGTATGTAGACCTTATATCTATCATAGAAAAATAAAAAGACTATTTTCGATAAATAATTTGTTCAAAGAAAGACGTCTGTTTAAAATATTGACCTGTAAACATTCCAAAATTCTGTTTTTTTTTTTCAAAAAAGTAACATTAACTTTTTCCTTCATTTGTCGGTACGAGTAACTCTGTTCATATTTACCACTTGCATTTTATCATTAATCAATAAATAAAAGATGTGGTCACTGTTTGAAATAAAGCTTTTATAAGTCCAAAATAACTCGACCACTTTCTTGTTCACTTTTTGAATTCCCAAAGAATAGTATATTTACAACTTTTATATGGTTTATAATAACAAAATGCCTAGCACTTTATAGCGAATATCACGGTTGGAATTGCGGGGAAAAGAGGAAATAAAAACTACAGTATAATATTATATACTATTACTAAATTAATTTTGTTTGGTCAACTTAGCATCCCAATGTAACCCTTAACCCGACGAAGAACTAGAGTTCAATCTTGAGGTTCTAATTTTAGTTCAGACGCTTAAAGGAAATTGAAGAAAATAATTTATTTTAATTGTCTAATTTTTTAATGTGGGAAAAAATCTCTCTTCAAATTGATTTGCTTCATAAAATAAATGTGTTATTGTTGTTTTTATCGATTTTAATCACGTTAATTGATTGTCATGATTTATTACAGGGTCATCGCACCAATGGTGTCAACAGGGTGAGGAAAAAACTATTTTTGAGTAAACTTCCCTATTTGTCTTTAAATTTATTTAAGAAGAATTAACTCACACAGCCACCTACCCAATAAATTAAATTAAAAATACTTCCCTATTTTTGAGTACTCCTTTCTGCACATTCCAATATATTAATTAACACGAGCTCCTATTTTAAGGACCACAATCGGACATCATTTTGATATTTTTGGAAGCCATTCCTATCCAAAAATATTCACTCTTTTATCTCATCTGGAAAACCAACGAGGCAATGAAAAGCCAAACGTGAGAATATCCTTTAGTTTATCGTAATGTGGGTCCTCAAATTATTTATTTGTGTCAACATTCTTAACTGGCTTGAGATCAACTTGCCATAAACCTTTGGGGTTTTTTCCTACCTAGTATTCGATATTCATATTGGGATTCTGATTAATCTGAATTCACGTTGTGTAAGATCAATATAAAGATGAAACACTCTCTATCATGATTTTATTTTTTTCATTTTGAACACGAGACTCGTCGTTAAGGATTAGGATATCCTAACTATTTCACCGCAACCCTTAGCGAAGACTATACACCTTGTCATCTTCCACAAAATTCTTGGCATTCTATTTACATACTAAGGCTGTTTTTTTTTTTTTTGTTTTCCTATTCTTAATTAGTAGGAGTATTATTAGATACGGTGATAGAGAAGGATAAAGTTGGAACATGACTAAACTTTTTTCTTTTTTATTTTAATTTTGTTTGTCTTTAATCTCCATTCACCAATATTATTACTACCTAATACTTATACTACACTTAGTTCTATTGAGTATCTGAATAAGGATTAAGCTTCTTTATATCCTACAAATAAGAACATCACTATTTACAATATATATTTAACATTTGTACTGATATAGCCACAAACTTTTATTCTATGAGCCTTCGATTATCATCATTAATAGACATTTCATACATCTATATATTTAACCTACTACCTTTTTTTTAGTTGGGTACAATTTCTTCAATAAAGAAGTAATGAATGTGGAGAAAACATGCGTTAGGTAGGAAGAGGATTTTGAATTTGGAAACTTAGGTGCATTAGTCTGATTTAGGCTGTCAAATTCTTCAAGCTTTGGTTGACAGTTGACACCACCCCTCGCAGAGGCGAATTTAAAATTTAAATTAGATAATTTTAACTTTTAAGGTTTTAAAAATAAATTTATTGTATATTTGTACTTCTGAATTATAGGATCAAATTTAATATTTTCTTGAAAAATTTAGTAATTTTTTTCACATAGATATTTATATGTTCATATTAAAAATTTTAAATTCAGTTGAACTCATTGAATATGCTTTATCCACCTCTATCCCTCCATCACCCTTACGCCTCCCCTTGAGCCCCCACCCCCACCCCAAGAAGAAAAAGACAAAAAGGAAAAAGAAAATTGACTTTAAAAATAAAAAAAATAAAGTAGACAAAGTTGAATGGCCTTATAGTGCAAAAGCACTAATATTGGTGAGTTATTTTATAAGAAGAATATCTACAAGTCCTTTTTCTTTTTTTGGTTTTCTAATACAATCGGTGTCCGGTTAGAGTCCGATTATATACGGATTCGCGTCGCGTAGGGTCTCATTCAGGGGAAAACGCTCTCTACGAAAGATTTTTTCATACCCAGTATTCGAACTCGAGATTTCTGATTAAAAAAAGAACAGTCTCGTTCACTGTACCACATCATTTAATTATGGTGAATATCTAGGAAGTGGGGTTGGATGCAGCTTAAATTTGTGTTTTCTTTTTCCTACTATAAAAATCGAGGATATATAAGAGTTTAATTGGAAGTAGAAGTAACAAATATATTGATAAGAGATTTAAAATATAAATAGAATTAAACAAGCGTTACTGTTGTGGCTCAATTTTTTAACCTAAGGAAGGTTATATTCGAATTATGTTACATGAGGTTGTATAGGTCAAAATTTGTCCATTAGGCTGATACTAAAGGACGTAGGGAAAGGTCGACCAAACTGTGGTCACAGCTTGCAGAGTACGACCCAGTCAGTCGTCGGTTATACCCGATATCGAATCAACAGAGGGCTTGCGTGGCTAAGCGCCCGTCGTGAACAACGCTTCAAAGACGACGTGACCATCAAAGGACCCATTGGTTAAAGACCGTTGGATAAAGAAAAATACGGGGATATAAATAAGGGTGGGGGGGGGGGGGGTTTTTT
>ML414423.1:1067-18083 GCA_005239525.1 Nicotiana knightiana | reverse complement strand
GGGGGGGGGGGGGGAGTCTTTTACAGAAGAGGGGGATCCAAAAAAAAGGGAGAAAGGAGCCTTCCCCAGCTAGTTCAGCAACAATCAAGCTAACATTCTCAAGAGGATATTCCTTATTATACGCACGAGCATGGAACATTATTTCTAAGATGTAAGCATGTCATTCATGTTAGCATCTTTTTGTAATTATCAGAAAAGTTCAATATACTCGTGCCCTTTTTATATTCATACTCAATGTAGTTTGATTTAGAGTCAATTATGTTTGGTTAAAATTGATCCTCTATTCCACTTTTGATTGATCTTGCAAAAAAAACTTAAGCTAGTTTTTGTGAAAATAATTTGGCGCCGTCTGTGGGGATTTCTTAATCAAAATCTTAGTTCCTTCTAGATCTCAAAACCGATCCAATCTGGGTCAGCCCTTTCTATAGCATTAACTGGGGCTCGTCGTGCACTTGGCACGATTATAATCCCGTTGAGAAGCGCGTCTTACGCGACGTCTCTTCTTCACCCCTGGATAAGAAACAATAGCCCGCTTCGTGGCACCTTAGAATAGTGGACACACCACACTCCCTCCCCATATCCCCACACATTATGCACCTTATGAACATAGGATGACACGCTTTCCTAATTCGTGCATATCCTACGGATCCGGACTGGGACTTGGCCTCAACATCCCGACGAGCAATTACAGTCCCAGATCTAGAATTGTCTTTAGGAAGGGAAACAAAGCAAGCATCCATGCGACACGACCCCTCCATCCTCCGACTCGCTGAGATAAGGTAACAAAAATTCATCAAATTTTAACTTACCATGTTTTTCCGTCAGAACAAAAACAGGGACGTAAGCTCTCCCAAAGCGGACCAGGACTGGGACTCGCCCAAGAGGCGTCCAGTATTCTCCAATGGAAATGAAATACAGCGGACTGGGACTGGGACTCGCCCAAGAGGAATCTAATATTCTCCAATCGAAACGAAATGCAGTGGGCTGGGACTCGCCCAAGAGGCATCCAACATTCTCTAATAGAAACGAAATACAACAGACCGGGACTGGGACTCACCCAAGAGGCATCCAGTATTCTCCAATAAAAATGAATCCAAGTTAACTGAAGTTCGCCTACGGAATGCAAAGCTCCCTAATATAAATCAAACGAGTAGGACTCGCCGCAGTAAACGCATGAATAACGCAACGACGAGTAATCGCCAAAACTCAAAAAAGATCGACCTTGCTCGACTTTATAACGGGTTCTCGTTTCGATCCCACTTTAAATAACACCCCTGCGGCCATCATCCGCCGAATACAAATAAAGTTCGACATTGCCCAAACCAGCACAAAAGGTGGGGCCCGCCTTGCAGTTAACCGCCGTAACCTATTGGGAACTGACGAACCCCGACATCGAACACGCAGGGAACCTACCCTATCCAAGATAAAAGAAGTCACCACAAAGTTAGGGCTAGTTATTCATCGCTCTGCCTATCGTCTGCTCCTCTCAAACTGATGAAGGGACTAGGTAGGCGAAGAGCTATTCGGATATACATGTCAAACAATGCAACATTCTCCAATGAAACAACAAGATAACGTGCAGCATCTCGTTGCACAACTCCACCGCCCCACTCCACATACATTCGACCTCGCTCGAATAATTTACATTCGACCTCGTTCGAATCATTCACATTCGACCTCGTTCGAATCATTTACATTCGACCTCGTTCGAATTATTTATATTCGGCCTTGCTCGAATCATTTACATTCGACCTTGTTAGAATCATTTGCATTGGACCTCGCTCGAATCATTTATATTTGACCTCGTTCAAATCATTTATATTCGACCTTGCTCGAATCATCTATATTTGACCTCCCTCAAATCATTTACATTCGACCTCGCTCGAATCATTTACATTCGACCTCGCTCGAATCATTTACATTCGACCTCGCTCGAATCATTTACATTCGACCTCGCTTGAATCATTTACATTTGATCTCGCTTGAATCATGTATATTTGATCTCGCTCGAATCACCTACACCCGATGCCAAAATAAAGTCCAGAAATCCACGCAAGTATGCAAAGAAATATATCGAAGTAAAATCCAAGATATACACAAATAAAGATTGACCAATCATTCCATTCACAACCGCGACAACTACATCTTACAAAAGTACAGAACAGGCCCAACAAGAAAAAAAGAAAAAGAAGAAAAGAAAGGAAAAACGAAAACAAACAAGTACAAAAAAGCTAAATATAAAGACTGCAACAACGCCCTCACTCGGCGTCACCTCCATCGGCGCCCTCACCATCATCATCAAAAATCCCATCGTCGACGTCAGCATCCCCGCCAGCCTCCGGTGACGCAGGATCATAACCACAGTTGACACGAGCTTCACGTGCCTTCGCCCTAGCACCCTCGAAGGCTGCCTCAGAAACGCTCCCCGCCTCCCACAAATTCTTATATATGTCCCGTTGGGCTTCAGCGTAAACCCACAACTCATGCAAGCGACGAGGAGTGGAAGTAGCAGCGGACTCCACCTGAGCCAACAATCGTGCCTTCTCGGCTTCGAGAGCCACGACGTGATCCCCCAAACGCGAAGCCTCCTGGTCAATCTCGCCAATGTGCTCCTCAAGCTTGGCCTCCCTTGTTGATATCCAATTTTTCTTCAAATTATTTTTAAACTTGTATATATACTTTCAAAATCACTCCTTACAGTAACTGGTATTTTCTCACAGCTTTTCGTATTTTTATCAAATTATTTTATTGTTTATTTAACATTTTATATTTCATAATTATTCATAAATGATGTAATTTCAAATCATTTTCTTACTCAACATGTTATTTATATCCTATTTAATTCCCCTAGGATTTTGTTATTTCACAAATTAGCCAATATTGGCATCATTTTGTTAATTTCAGTTTTGCAATTATAGCACAAATGTGCATTTATGCCATTTTAAAATCAATGAATGATCATTTATAATTTTTATATCTTAGTCAATCGCCTTAATTTCATTTATTTGGTCTCAAATCATTTTCTACACAATTATTAGCTATTTTATTAATTAATTACCTTATTTAATTGGGTATTTAACGTTTAGCCCATTTTTATTTAAATTTTAGCCAACCCTTAACCCAACACAACCCAACCCAACCCCACCTGACCCAAAACCCATTAACCAACCCAGCCCAAAACCCACAAATAACCCGGCCTAACCCCACACTTGATCTGAACCGTTGATCAAATGAGATCAACGGTCCAGATCAGGGTTACCATAATTAAACCTAAATACTACCCCCCTCCGACCTCTCATTCTCTCAACACTCACTCTCTCTCTATCTCTCTCAGTTACTCTCTAGTTCTCTCTAGAAGCCTCCTTTGGCTTCTCTTCTCCGATGGAGTCCGGTCATCTTCTCCGACTGGTTCTCTCACCAGAAACCATGGCTCCTCATCGCCTCTTGGTTACCCACCCACTTTGCACTAGTCCTCATCGCCTCTTGATTAGCGGTAAAACCAGTCGACCAGCGGTGCAGTCGACGGTTCCGTGCCTTTCCCCTTTGAGTTGTCCGTTCGAAGGTACCAGTCTAAAACCACATAGAAATCTTACTCTGTCAAACTGTTGCATGCATCATGGTCAATCCTAATCAAAGCTAAAGTGTTGTCCGCATGATAGCTTTTAAGATAGCTTTATCCAAAAGTCCACCGGATTTCCCTGAACCCAAACGTACGCCCTCACGTTCTATGCATTTATTTGGAGAACTAAATGTTTCTTGTTAATTATTGACGTTAAATAGTCGAGTCCGGTGGGGGTAAGGGCCTAACCTATTTGTTTTGCAGAAAAAAAAATGAGGCACGAAGTCCCCAGATTCGGCATGGTCTCCAACATTCACCCAAAATCGCTGAGTTGGTGGGAGGATTTACACTCTAGCGACAAAGTTGTCGTCAGGAAACATTTGGGTAATCTACCATCACTTCTGGAAATCCAGCCTAACAAAATGATAGTAGAGGCTGCTACCCTATTCTGGGATCGCGAAAGGTCTGTGTTACGCTTTGGGAGCATCGAAATGGCACCGTTGATAGAAGATATAGGAGGTTGGTTAACCTAGTATGGGAAACACTGGGTTTGCTGATGCCTGAGAACCGCACATGCAGAAGTTTCCTCAAAATGATGGGTCTGAAAAAGGACGTGGAGTTGGTATGTCTGGAGGATTCGTACATTCCTTTTGATTACCTATACGAATGGTATGGCTACAACAAATCATACCGTACATACCATGACGAGTTTGCTATCACCTCTCTGGGACACGTCCATCGCCGAGTGTTCGTGTTTATGGTCTGCTTTTTGGGATTGATCGTGTTCCCGATGAAGAAAGAAAGGATCCATACCAGGTTAGGCATGGTAACTAAGACCGTAATGGAAGGGTTAAATGGGCAATATTTCAGCATTGTGCCCATGATCGTTGCAGATATGTACCGGGCTCTGGAAAAATGTCAACAAGGAGCAAAATATTTCGAAGGTTGCAATCTGTTACTCCAACTCTGGCTTGTAAAAAATCTCCAAAAAGGGAAATATCGGCAGGACATCCACCGCCAAATGTGGTATGACCATATCGCTTTCCATCACCCAAAGCGAACGAACTATATCCCTGACATGTTCGCTCAACCTAAGGACTCCGAAGGATGGGTCAAGCTCTTTGATAACCTGACTGAAGAACGGGTTCAGTGGATGTTCAAGTGGTTTCCAACGGATGAGTTCATCATTCGATCCCGAGACGCATCGTTTCTGGTATTGATTGGTCTTAGAGGGACCTACCCTTACATCCCTCTTCGAGTTATGAGGCAGGCAGGAAGGAAACAAGTCATCCCTAGGGTCGATAAGATGAGCCATCTCCGAGCTGACTTTCAAAACAGTGACAGTCCTCACAGGTGCCAAGCTCAGCACCTACGACACTGCAAGGTTATATTCGAGAAAGACACCATCGAGCCGGACAGGTATCACGCCGGTTATACCCCTTTCTATCCGAGTTGGTTAGAAGAAGATCTGGGTGGTCAGAGCTAGACACGGTACGTCCGAGGTCACAGGGCTGTAGACGAAAGGGCTGAAGCACAAGTCAAGTCCAACCAGTTGCGTAAAAGGATCCAGGAGAATGAGGATGATCACCACAAGATACATGATTCCAACAAAAGACTGATTGAAGAATGGAAGGACATGGCTATTAGCGCCAATAAAAGGCTGGGATATTTGGAACGAGGTATAATCGATTTAGAAGAAAAGTTCATCAAAAAGGTTGAAGATTGTCAAAAGGATGAGGGAGCTGCAGGGGGATATTTAGCCAGAACTTATATGCTGCTGGGAATTCGTGAGCTGGGAAGGCTGTTAGAAGAAAGCAGGAATGCCGAATCTAGGGAAGGTCCTTCTGGGACCAAGTAGATAGGGATGTATTTATTTTTCCAACAATGTAATAAGGTGAATGGCCATTAGTGATCTTTTATTTTTTCGTCTGTCGTTTTGGGATTCGTCTATTTTTCTTGTCAATAAAATGAGGCATTTAGCATTTTAAGTTCTCCAAATCAATTTGTCGCTAGGCCTACCTCGGGCACTAAGAGGTCCCCAACTTAGGACATGCTTTCATTTCCGCATTATATGTTTAAATACTGCAGTACTCTTTTCATAATCCTCACTGACTTGGTTACCTTTTGTTTTTATTTTTTCTTACTCCCCTCCCCAAAGGTTGGTTCGTACATTCTGACATCATCAACCTATCGCACCAGATCCAAGGGCCCTCCACCTACTCCTCCCCCTAGTCCTCCTAAGGACAAAAACAAAGGCAAAAATAAGATTGAAGAGTCCAGCGACATCAGAAAGGAGAATGTGATTGAAAGGGTAGAGGCCATTGATGGCCGAGGTATTCAGGTCCTGCATGAGAACATGTCGCCACTTGAACAAAAACTGCTGAAGTTTCAAGAAGAACTAGATCAGGTCTGGAATCTGGCCAGCTTATCATTTTCCCTCAACGTCCCTGACGTCGGCCTTCCAAATGCTCAAAACCCCACACCTCCACAAAATATCCCAAGACAGCACACCACTCCCCCAAAGAACCAAAACCTCCCGACACAGCACAATGCTTGCCACACCACAAATAACACCTCATTGCTCATCCCAGAACCTCAAAACCCCACAATAGACCATTTCCACGCCTATAACAATCCCATCTATGTGGAAATCATGACCCATTCCACTCCGCCTATCCTACAGGCATTCGAGTCTGACAAAAAAGATTTACTTATCAGGAACCTGGCCGAAGAGCTTAAGAAACTAACCAGTCGAGTTCAGGGAGTTGAAGGGACCAAATGGATCGAAGGGTTGAACTATGAAGACCTTTGTATTCAACCTGATGTCGAACTGTCCGAGGGGTACAAACCTCCGAAGTTAGAAATGTTTGATGGTACTGGTGATCCGAGAGTCCATTTGAGGACCTATAACGACAAATCGGCCGGCGTGGGAAAAGATGAAAGAATTCGCATGAAGCTGTTCATGAGGAGCTTGAAGGGAGATGCACTGTCTTGGTACATCGGCCAAGACCCCAAGAAATGGTCAAACTGGATAGGCATGGCGTCCGATTTCATGGACAGGTTTAGGTTCAACACAGAGAACGCACCAGATGTGTTTTACATTCAGAATTTGAAGAAGAAGCCTACAGAAACCTTTCGCGAGTATGCTACTCGCTGGAGGTCCGAATTACCAAGCACCATTACCAAATTACCAAGCTCCATATCCAAATTACCAAACTCCACCACCTTCATATCAACCTGCTTCGCCAAAATATCCACAACCTGCTCCTGGCTACCCCACTTATAATTCCCAGCCATCTCATTACTAATCCTCTCCTGCAAGCCAAAACTTCCCTAAACCTCGTCCCAATTTTGATCGTCGTCCTCCAAAGCAATATACCGCCATAGCTGAGCCCATTGACCAGCTATGAAAAACTCAAAGCCGCTGGTTATGTTACACATATCCCTGCTGCCACCCCTGAGAATCCCTCTCAGTGGGTTAACCCAAACAAATCCTGTGCATACCATTCCGGCATGAAAGGGCACACCATCGAGGAATGCCTCTTTCTAAAGGATAAAATACAGGCTCTCATTGACAACAAGATTATTGTGGCAAAAGACCCCGCTCCAAACATTCGCGACAATCCTCTGCCAGACCACAAGGGTAGAGGGGTCCATATGATTGAAATAGAAGATGATTGGGAACCCGAGGGGTCAAGCGGGTTGATCACAGAAGGAGATAACCTAAATAAATCCGCAGTCACTCTCAAACCAATCATAGTCCAGATTTAGCCATATGAGGCCTCCGAGGTAAGTATGTCTATGCCATTCGAGTTTGAAGCAGCGCCACTGGCAAAGTCACCAGTGCCGATTGAAGTTGAGTTTGTATCTCCAGCAAATACACCAGCTTCGTTCGAGGTTGCAAGCTTGCCACCCCGAACACACATTTCGTTTGAAATAAATATGTCTACACCCATTCCGGCGGCAATGTCAACCATGCCACTCTTTAACTCAAACGATATTCCTTGGGACTACACAGTCGAGGCGAGAGGAAAAGCAAGGCCAGGTCTGAGGAAGTTGTCGCAGCGCAGGGTATGACTAGAAATGGTAGGGTCTACACCCCTGAGCATCTGGCCGAATCGAGCAAGTAGGATGACAACCGACCTCCCCTTATTGAGACAGGTCCCGATGACCTTTGGAGAAAGATATAGGCGAAAGAGTATTCAGTCATCGACCAGCTGAATAACACACCAGCACAGATATCCATCCTCTCTCTGCTGCAGAATTTCGAAACACACAGGAATGCTTTGTTGAAAGTATTGAAGGAAGCGTATGTGCCAAGCAACATCACCAGTAGGGAAATGGCCAATATGGTAGGCCAGGTACTGAAGAGTCATAAAATCGCTTTTCATGAGGATGAGCTACCACCTGAAGGATTGGAGCACAACAAAGCGCTGCACATCACCGTGCAGTGCGAGGATCATTTCATCACAAGAATCTTGATCGACGGAGGTTATAGTATTAACATCTATCCGCTGATAACACTCAAGAAATTGGGTAAAGGGCTACATGAGATAAAGTATGGGGAAATCAATGTGAAGGCTTTCGACGGTTCTCAGAGGTCCACCATGAGAGAGATCAGTCTATGTCTACAACCTGTTGTTGGGATGACCCTAGATTCATGCTGCTGGGGCCGTGGCATCAACACTACATCAGGCGGTAAAATTCGAATGGAACCACCAAGAAGTGATTATTCATGGTGACGGTAGCAACCCCATTTATAGTTGTCAAACTATTCCGATGGTTGACGGGAAAAGGAAGATAGGTGGAGGAACTTATCACCATATTAAACGGGTCAATGCCATCGACAAGGACAAATGGTGGGATAGCAAGATCGAGAGCATCTTGAAATGGGGAGGATATGAGCCAGGCAAAGGGCTCGGTAAAAACCTCTAAGGGATCACAAAGCCTATAAAGCTCAAGGAGCATGGTACCACTTTCGGTCTGGGATATGAGTACACCTGGCAGGAATTCAACGACTGGTCGCCACCTTGGCGCAGTCCTTATTACCCTTTGGAACAACCGATAACTCATCTTGAGCAGACTTTCCAGCAAGCTGACACTATCTACGGTTCAGATGAAGAAGAAGCACTTGCAGCAATGAGGAGCTTGTTTCTACAAAATGATGNCATATCTCAAGAACTGGTCTATCAAGACAACCAAAGCCCGACGAGCCTCGGGGTAGCAAGGCTAAAACAAGCATTATTTACTGTTTTATTTACTAAATGATTTTTCTGCATTTGTTTTTAATTTCTGCAATAAAGATCTTCAATGTTCGAAATAATTATTCAATCTATAAAAGCATCTTCTAAATTTCTCTTATGAAATCCGATATTTATTGCTATTGTTTTCCCTCATTACCTTATTTATGCAACATTACTATTACTTGTCTTGATGAACTGATAATTGTGACATGCAACGAGACAACGCAACAAACGGACATTGATTCAGATGAAGACAACATACCTGACGAGATTGTCAAGGAATTTGAGAACTTTGAGAACAGACCTAAGTCCAACCTGGATGAGACCGAAGTTATCAACCTGGGAGATTTAGAAAACGTCAAGGAAACTCGTATCAGCACTCATTTGTCACTATCAGAGAAGAAAAAATACATGGAGTTTCTAAGAGAGTATGAGGATGTGTTTGCATGGTCGTATGATGAAATGATTGGTCTAAGTACGTCTATTGTGGCTCACAAACTGCCAACCAATCCAACATGTCTGCCAATGAAACAAAAGCTCATAAATTTCAAACCCGACATGAGTTTGAAAATCAAAGAAGAGGTTACCAAGCAGATCAACGCCAAAGTTCTCCGGGTAGTGGAGTATCCGACATGGTTAGCCAACATTGTACCTATGCCGAAGAAGGACGAAGGTCAGAGTCTGCATCGACTACCGGGATCTCAACCGGGCCAGTCCGAAAGACGACTTCCCCTTGCCAAACATACACATTCTGATTGAAAACTGTGCCAAGCATGAATTGCAGTCCTTTGTGGATTGCTTTGCTGGTTATCACCAGATTTGGATGGATGGGGAAGATGCTGAGAAGATGGAATTCATCACGCCGTGGGGAGTGTATTGTTACAAGATGATGCCATTTGGTCTAAAGAATGCAGAGTCCACTTACATGAGGGCCATGACCACCATATTCCATGACATGATTCACAAAGAGATCGAGGTGTACGTAGATAATGTTATTATCAAATCAAAGAAAGCCGCTGATCACATGGAGAATTTGGGGAAATTCGTCAATCGGTTGCAAAAATACAATCTGAAACTAAACCCCGCGAAGTGTGCATTCGGGGTTCCTGTTGGGAAGTTGCTGGGATTTATTGTAAGCTGTCGAGGAATAGAGTTGGATCCGTCCAAGGTCAAAGCCTTCAAGAGTTTCCACCACCAAGGAACAAGAAAGATGTGATGGGCTTCTTGGGGAGGCTTAATTACATTACCGGTTTATAGCACAGTCTACAGTCATCTGTGAGCCGATCTTCAAGATGCTGAAGAAGGACGCCGCAACTAAGTGGACCGAGGATTGTCAAAGGGCTTTCGACAGAATCAAGGAGTACCTCTCAACACCGCCGGTTCTGGTACCACCTGAGTCAGGTAGACCTCTGTTACTCTACCTTGCAGTGCTAGATGGAGCTTTCAGTTGCGTTCTTGGGCAATATGATGAAACGGGAAGGAAAGAACAAGCTATTTATTACCTCGACAAGAAGTTCACTCCGTATGAGGCCCGGTATTCTTTATTGGAACGCACCTGTTGTGCTTTGACCTGGGTCGCACAAAAGCTGCGGCACTACTTCTATGCCTACACAACACATCTCATATCAAAGATGGATCTATTGAAGTATATCTTTCAGAAGCCCATGCCCACTGGCAAGCTGGCCAAGTGGCAGATCCTGCTGAGTGAATTCGACATTGTTTACATGACTCAGAAGGCGGTTAAAGGACAAGATCGGGCAGACCGTCTTGCTGAGAATCCCGTAGACGGAGAATACGAACCCCTGAAAACGTATTTTCCTGATGAAGAGGTATCATTCGTAGGAGAAGACATTGCAGAACCCTACGACGGTTGGAGGATGTTCTTTGATGGAGTAGCAAACTTCAAAGGAGTCGGTATTGGAGCAGTATTAGTATCAGAGACCGGTCAACATTATCCAGTATCCGCCAATCTCAGGTTTCCTTGCACCAACAATATGGCCGAATACAAAGCCTGCATCTTGGGACTCAACATGGTCATTGACATGAATGCCCAGGAGCTGTTAGTGATTGGTGATTCAGACTTGTTGGTACATCAGGTACAGGTAGAATGGGTAACCAAGAATTCCAAGATATTACCCTATTTGCATCACGTTCAGGAGTTGAGAAAGAGGTTCACAAAGAGAGAGTTCCGGCATGTCCCCAGAATCCAGAACGATTTCGCCGATGCTTTTGCTACTTTGTCATCTATGATTCAGCATCCAGACAAGAACTCCATTGATCCTATTCCGGTGAAAATCCACAATCAACCAGCTTACTGTGCCCATGTCGAAGAGGAAGCAGACGGAAATCCTTGGTTCCATGATATCAAGGAATACTTGGCAAAAGGAGAATACCCGAAGCTTGCAAATGCCACTCAGAAACGCACGCTTCAAAGGTTGTCTAACAATTTCTTTCACAGCGGAAGAATCCTGTATAGGAGGACTCCCGATTTGGGTTTGCTAAGGTGCGTCGACGCAAAGGAAGCATCCAAGCTTCTTGAGGAGATTCATGCCGGGACCTGTGGCCCGCATATGAACGGTTTTGTTTTGGAAAAGAAGGTACTCCGAGCTGGTTACTTTTGGATGACTATGGAAACAAACTGCATCCAGTATGTCTGGAAATGACACCATTGTCAGATACATGGAGATATGATAAAGGTACCTTCCAGTGAGCTTAATGAAACAAGTTCACCCTGGCCGTTCGCCGCCTGGGGCATGGACGTCATTGGACCAATCGAGCCTGCCGCCTCTAACGAACACAGGTTTATTCTGGTCACCATTGATTACTTTACTAAATGGGTTGAAGCAGTCTCCTACAAAGCAGTTACCAAGAAAGTTGTGACTGATTTCGTCCGCGACCGCATTATTTGTCGATTCGGACTTCCAGAGTCAATCATCACTGATAATGGTTCTAATCTCCACAGTGACTTGATGAAAGCCATGTGTGAAACCTTCAATATCAAACACAAGAATTCCACATCTTACAGACCTCAGATGAATGGAGCAGTTGAGACCGCTAACAAAACATAAAGAAGATACTAAGAAAGATGATAGAAAGGCACAAACAGTGGCACGAGAAATTATCATTTGCCTTATTGGGATATCGCACCACAGTTCGCACCTCAACAGGGGCAACTCCCTATATGCCAGTTTATGGTACTGAGGCTGTAATTCTTACCGAAGTGGAGATCCCATCTCTGAGAATTAAACAAGAAGCTGAGCTCAGCGACGCAAAGTGGGTAAAGAGCCGTTTTGAGCAGCTAGCCCTCATAGACGGAAAAAGAATAATGCAGTTTGTCATGGTCAGCTATATCAAAACAGAATGGCCAGGGCCTTCAACAAGAAAGTCAAGCCGAGACGATTCGCACCAGGGCAGCTGGTGTTAAAGAAAATCTTTCCATATCAAGATGAATCCAAGGGGAAGTTCTTTCCCAACTGGCAAGGCCCGTACATGGTTCATAGAGTGCTGACAGGAGGAGCACTCATACTTGCAGAAATGGATGGGAAAGTTTGGCCAAAACCAATCAATCCAGATGCAGTCAAGCCCTACTATTTGTAATCTTCAAGTTTTCTCAATGATGTAAATGGAACTACGCCTGACCTGATTCCCGTTTAAGAGGGGATACATAGGCACCCCTATGGGTTCGGTCACAATTCAATAAAAATCTATTTTTCCCCTATAATTGGAAACTGTGGCAGAATTTTGAGGAGGACCCTCAAAATTCTGAAGCAAGCAGCAGGCCAGAAGCATTCATCAAGCCAATTAGGGAAGAATTTTGAGGAGGACCCTCAAAATTCCGAAGCAAGTTCATCCAGTCGGCACGAGCAACAGTCAGAGGCGTCCACCTAGCAAACTGGGGCAGAATTTTGAGGGAGGACCCTCAAAATTCCACAGTAGGAGAGGCACAAATTACAGAAGCCCCAAAACATATTATCCGCTCAAAGGATAGACATCGTTCCTCAAACTCATCTCACACGCCAACATTTATTATCAGCACAAATGATGCTTCATTATCGCAATGCTCTACCACAATTAAACGCCAGCTAAGAATTTCTATTGTCGTTTATTTAACTCTTGCAAAAGGCTACCATTCTGCCTTCCGAGACTAAATGCTGTCTCCATCTGCATTTTATTTCCCACATTGCATAAGGATACCATTCTGCCTTCTGAGACTAAGAAATGTCTCCATCTGCATTTTTATTTCATGCATTGCATAAGGCTACCATTCTGCCTTCCGAGACTAAGCACTGTCTCCATCTGCATTTTTACTTCCTGCATTGGATAAGGCTACCATTCTGCCTTCCGAGACTAAGCATTGTCTCCATCTGCATTTTATTTCCCGCATTGCATAAGGCTACCATTCTGCCTTCCGAGACTAAGCACTGTCTCCATCTGTATTTTATTTCCCGCATTGCATAAGGCTACCATTCTACCTTCCGAGGTTAAGCTCTACCCCCATCTGCATTTTATTTCCCGCATTGCATAAGGCTACCATTCTACCTTCCGGGGGCTAAACGCTGCCTCCCATTTACCTTTTGAAGCAACCATCCTCTCTGTCATTATCTACCTTGTTTCTTTCCGGGCTAAGCTCTGCCCTTTTTAATTCACAAGACTAAGCTCGGTCTTGTCAGCATCATACTATTGCACTTCTCATGGGCTGAAATATCGCCAACCTATCCAAAGGCGTCATCGTTCAGAGGCACCATCTTCATGGCCCGAGAACATCATTTCATGGCCCGCAGATCCCTTTTATCACTCTGCACATCATTATTCAAAGGCATTATGGTTAGGAGGCACCATCCTCATGGCCCGAGAACGTCATTTCATAGCCTGCAAATCCCGCATCAAGTGATTCATGGCCCAGACATCATGGTCTAAGGACGCCATCCTCAATCGTCCAAAGACAACATTCATAGTCCAATGGGAATCTGCATCATGTTTAAATTACGCACAATCTATGCTTGTTATTCATTTGTAGGAAATCCGGCTAAGAACAACAGCCAGGCATGAGCGGACTGCTCCAGTTCTCCAAACTGCCCTATAAGCCATTTTGTTCACCTTGCCTTGCACCTTGTGTCTGTCCTTGTGAGACTTCACCGGTATACTTTGCCGGTGACTCATGAACTACATACGACCTGATTCCTGTACAACCAGGGATATGTAGGCAGCTCAGAAGCCAGGGTGCAGCCTAAATCTTTCGTACTATTTCCCTCCGGTCAAAATTGGCCATCATATCTTTACCCGACAACTCTTTCATCCTTTCCGGTAAAGAGGGGGAGCTGCTGATACCCAATTTTTCTTCAAATTATTTTTAAACTTGTATATGTACTTTCAAAATCACTCCTTACAGTAACTGATATATTCTCACAGCTTTTCGTATTTTTATCAAATTATTTTACTATTTATTTAACATCTTATATTTCATAATTATTCATAAATGATGTAATTTCAAATTATTTTCTTACTCAACATGTTATTATATCCTATTTAATTCCCCTAAGATTTTATTATTTCACAAATTAGCCAATATTGGCATCATTTAGTTAATTTCAGCAGTTTTGTAATTATAGCACAAATGTCATTTATGCCATTTTAAAATCAATGAATGATTATTCATAATTTTTATATCTTAGTCAATCTCCTTAATTTCATTTATTTGGTCTCTATTCATTTTTTACACAATTATTAGCTATTTTATTAATTAATTACCTTATTTAATTGGGTATTTAACGTTAGCCAACCTTTAACCCAACCCCACCTGACCCAAAACCCATTAACCAACCCAGCCAAAAACTCACAAATAACCCGGCCCAACCCCTCACTTGATCTGAACCGTTGATCAAATGAGATCAACGGTCCAGATCAGGGTTACCATAATTAGACCTAATCACTACCCCCCTCCGACCCCTCATTCTCTCAACACTCACTCTCTCTCTATCTCTCTCTGTTACTCTCTAGTTCTCTCTAGAAGCCTCCTTTGGCTTCTCTTCTCCGATGGAGTCCGGTCATCTTCTCCGACTGGTTCTCTCACCAGAAACCATGGCTCCTCATCGCCTCTTGGTTACCCACCCACTTTGCACCAGTCCAGTAAAGCTCTGGGGCTCTCAGGCGAACCTGGAGCGGTCCAACTCACCTCCCATGGTCCCATGCCACTTTCCGGCTTCCCCGGCCATTTGAGTAAGTTTACAACCTGTTCCGACTTAGGTCGGTGCCATCTTTGAGGTTCTTCTTACTTCTATGGGTTCCACGAAACCCTAACCCCATGTCTTTCGATTTATTCTAGATCTACTTTAGATCTATGGTATTCCAAAGTTTCTTTCTATGTCTTTTCTCTGAAAACTTTCATCTTTAAACGATTTTTCAATTTTTAAAACTACGGTTTCACAAACCTCTTTCAAAATCAATTTTCCTTTACTTCTGCTTTAATGTTATTCTAAGTTTTTCTTTGTTAATACGTTATGATTCAAAGTTTCTTACGGAAAACCCCAATTTTTAGGTTTTTTAGTCCGTCTTGTTTGCTATGTTTAGCCAATATGTATACTTCTTCTAGTCTCTCTATGTGCTCTATGTTTCTTACTCTGATTCATGGTTAGGGTTCCTGGTACCCTCTACTGACTCTGTGATATTTTCTTCGAACCTATGATTCTGTATGTTCTGTACTGATTTTTCAAATTGTTTCCCTTGATTGTGTGATACTTTCCTTGATTATGCCTGATTCCCTGTGATTTCAATTACAGTCGAGATTTCCTCGATTAATTTTCAGAATTAAACCCATACTTTGTTTTGTGAATGTGCTAGCAGTGTGTACTTTCCTTAATTACGTGTTATGAACCTGGTCTTTATTACACACTCCATGCTTTTACTACCCCCGTTATGGTAAGATCACTCTATTTGATTCCTTTCCCTGATTTAACTCTGATTGGCCCGTTTGAACTTGACTCCCTAATTAAAGGGAGTCCAGGCCTTTAATTGACACTGATTGGTTATATTTCCATAATCATGTTAGACTAATTATTCCTTACCTTATTTTCTTTACTCGTTTTCAGAATTATAAACACCCTACTCTCTTTAGCATAACAGAACCAATAGATACACGAACACACAAATAACACTCATATTGCTCTTAACTCTCAGTGGCTTTGCTGCATATTCTCCCTTATTCTTTTGGCTACTCAGTTGGCTGAAAGCCAAGACTGAACAACTTATTGTTGCTCTATTGCTCTGCATACCACTGTCCTATTGCTCTACTTCTCTGCACCTTGTTGTTCTATTCTTACTCCTAACTAGTATGTTTCTAGTTTAAGTTTATAGCATCCAACTCAACATGCTTCTGTTTGTATTGAAGTTTTAATTATGGTTCTGTTGTTTGCCTTGCAGCTAGTATGTTTGTCTTACCCCTATGACCTCTCTTTCCTTCTGTGTTCAACATGTCTACTTGTCTATGTGATTCCCCTTACCCTTTAGTCTAGCATGTCTATTGCTTTCCCTTATATGTTTCCATCATGAATCTGCCTGACTCCCAACACTATGAGCATGCATTTCCTAATACTTAGCTATTATGTAAATCCTAATCCGGGACCTAATATGTGACTCTGTTTGACACCCCTCAATCTGATGCTGCTAGATTCCTGGCATGAACATTCTGTGATAACTAGGCTGTGATTGTTTAAACCATATAGCACTAGCCTAAGGACTATTTGGTGCAAGTCTGCCTCTACTCTGTGACTTATTTGTCCCCAGCCCCCCTACCCCTGTTTGTGTTTGCTTCCTGATCACGCTCAACTATGTTTTATAGAAAGACTAATCGGGCGCTGCAAATATAATCTGGGGTATTATGCCCAGAGTCGATCCCACAGGGAATAGACGTATCAACTGAGTCTTTAAAATACTACTGGTACTTATTCAATTTTCTCAATACTTTTGAATATAATTTGGTGAGGTTTACTAAATCTAATAACAAAATAATAAACTAGTAATTGACTAACAATATAGTGTAAACAATGATAATAAAGGTCTAAGGTTATGGTTTCCCCCGTTGGTGAATTCTTTCTCGGATACTTCTTATAGCTTGATTAATCGTCTCTATCAATCATGAACACTCTATCTACCATAAATCTCTCTCAAGTAATTATGATAATTTACTAGACGCACTCTCTCAAGTTACGCTAGCTAGAT
>MDKJ01131335.1:0-10320 GCA_005239525.1 Nicotiana knightiana | reverse complement strand
GGGTCTATTTATATGTTTGGGACAAACCCTAAACGTGTAGGAGACTTCTATTCAAACCGGAAATACTTAAAACCTTCAAAACTCGGATTTGACCGGACCAGGGACCAGGCTTTATGGCCCAAACGTCGGGATAAAGCCTGGCCAGGCCTGGCGTTATGGCTCTAACGCCCCCCAAATGCCTGGTCATGCCAGGCGTTATAGCCCAAATGCCCAGCTATAGCCTGGTATGACCAGGCTTTACAGCTCAAACGCCCGGCTATAGCCCGGATCACTCCTTTTCGACTCTTGAGTGTATTTTTTGACGTTTATGCATCCATTTAGCCCGGCTTCCATCTCCAATTCACCTACACATGAAATAGAGTCCATTATGCACATATGACGTGTATTTTTATCATTAACGCACATAAAATGTAAAGTATATAATGCTTTAAACCATGAATTATAACCACGCATCAACAGGTTTAGGAGCTGGAGCTTACCTCAGCCCCAGTTCGCAGAGGAGTCATCCCTAGGACTGATGACATGGAGATCCAACTTGAGGATCCAGAGGGACAAAGCTCCTCACATCCACAGGACCCTTCTCCAGCCACTGTCACTATGCCCTCTTCTACAACTGATCCTGATTCCATGCAGACAGAGGCACCATAGGGAGTCTTCTTTTACTCTCTCTCACCCCTTTTCCCTATTCTATATTTTGTGGGCTAGCATTGAGGACAATGCTAATTCTTATTGGTGAGGGTGGCCTCTATTTGGTGTTTCAGACACTTTGTCATATTTTGGGCTGAAATAACTTCTGATACTATTTTTCTTTTCCTTATTTGTACTCCCGTACCTTTAGTTTGTTTTACTTTTGGTATGTTTATATTTGGTTTCCCTTCTTATGTATATATTCAATCCCCTCTTAATGTGTATTCGTCTTAATCTCCTACTGTACATATTCATTTCTACTTTTCGTATTGTTACTCTATAACTTCTTTATCTTTTCCATTTATAGTTTAACTTCGTATTTCATTTAGTAGCTTCATTTTGAATTTATAACTTCTTCTTTACTTTTTGCGTTATCAATAAGCCCCTGGTTTTCTTAAGTCCACAGTTCTTTCTAGGGATGGAAATGTGCGAACCGGGTTGTGATGACCCAAAAGGTCATCCTGTATATTCAAGCTAATTTTGTGTTCCGAGGTCATAAAAACCTCCTTCTATCTCACCTTGATTTGCATGCACAGCCCGAACGTGTAGCCGGGAAGCCTTTATGTGAAAAACTGATAAAAATGATAATTTTATATTAGAAAATTTAATAAAGTTGACTTCGGTCAACATTTTTGTTAAACGGACCCGGACCCGTGATTTAACGGTCCCGGAGGGTCCGTAGGAAAATATGGGACTTGAGCGTATGCCCGAAATCGAATTCTGAGGTCCCAAGTCCGAGAAATGAATTTTTAAAGAAAATTGTTTTCTGAAAAATATAAAGGTTTTTGAAAATAAAATGTTATGTGAAACCTGTGGTATCGGGCCCGTATCTTGGTTCCGGATCCCGGTACAGGTTCGATATGATTTATATGTGTTATCTGTGAAGTTTGGTATGAAACGGACTTCGTTTGGCGTGATTCGGACCTTAAATGCAAAATTTGATGTTTAAAGAAGTTTTGAGGAATTTCATTGATTTTTTGTTTGATTCGTCGTTTTAGTGCTATTTTATGTGATTTAGAACCTCGAGCGAGTCCGTATTAGGTTATAAGACTTGTTTGTGCATTTAGACGGGGTCCTGGGGGCCTCGGGTGTGTTTCAGATAGGTTCCGGGTCCATTTTCCTTATTTTTGCACTGCTGATGTTGTTTCTGGTTTCCTTTTATACGATCGCATAGTATTGCCTTGCACCACCCATTTTTCTCTTAACTGCGTTTGAATACAATGTTTCGCGATCGCACAGTGTGATCAAGGTCATTTCTTTTTCCCTATGCGATCGCACACTTCAACTCGCGATCGCACTGTGCATTCTTGGACATTGGTCATTTCCCTTATATGCGATCGCATAAGTTTGTTCGAGATCGCATAGTACCTTTTTGGCCAGCAGCATTTTTCTTCTATGCGATCACATCCTTGTGTCCGCGATCGCAATGCTTTAAATCACTGAGCAGAATATAAACTTTCAAAAATCGGGGTTTCACCATTTTAAACATATTTTGACTTCTACTCGATTTTGGGCGATTCTTTGAGGGTTTTTCATACAAATCGAATGGGTAAGTGTTCTTCCACTAGAATTAAAAATATTTCATGAATTAGTTCTTGTTTTATCATTTAACTTGTGTTGTGGGTTGAGGGGATTGTGAGTTTTGAAAGAAAACTTCAAAAATTAAAATTCATGATTTGAATGACCAAATGATATCGGAATTGGATAGATTTAGTATGGGTGAACTCGTTCCGAATGGGTAATCGGAATTTGTAAAATTTGTCGGGTCCCGAGGTGCGGGCCCGGGGGTCGACTTTTGGTTCGATTTTTATAATTTTGTAAAGATTGAAACTTTATTATTCGGAATAGTTTCTTATACGTTTTATATGTATTTTGAAGTTGTTTTAGTTGATTTTGAGCCGTCCGGAGGCCTTCCCGCCCGAGAAGTCTATTGTTGAGTACCGAGTTGTCGTCTTTGAGGTAAGTATCCTGCCTAACCTTGTGGGGGGGAATTACCCCTTAGGATTGAGTCTTCTTTGTTGATTGTAGTCCGAGTATGCGAGGTGAAGAGTGTGTAATCGTACTTATTTGCAATTAGATTTCCCTTTTAGGATTCGTAGATTCTTATATTACTTGTGTATGAATTGCAATTGTTACATTTGAACCCTTGGCTGTTAATTTCATCCCTTCTTGTTTAAATTAGAATTACTTGTTCTTGGATTCTTTCGTTGGCTAATTGACTTTACTTGAATTAACTGAATATTCTACTTCTCTTATCATCATGCTATATTTCCTTCCTAGCTTTCCTAATTGACTATAATTAGTGTCATCTAGCCTTGTAGTTACTAGCCGTAGTTGGAACATCTATTCGTTGGAGTCAAGCATACCCGTGAGTCTTACATTGTGATTTATATGACTATTCCCTTAAGTTACACTTAGGTCTAATTGTTAGACATTTATGTTATTGGTAATTCCTTGATGTTGCCTATTACTGGGCCTTTGTTTAAGCTGAGTGTTATTCCGTGAAGTTAACTGTTTAGGTGAGATTGGTTATAGTTGTTTCCCTTGCCAGGATGTTATGGTTTCTGTTACTGTTTATGCTATTAATGATATGGTTTGCATTGTTGACTCCCTTTCCGGGATGTGATGGTTTCTATTACTGTTTATGTTTTTAATGGTATTGTTTGTATTGTTGTCTCCCTTGCTGAGATGTTGTGGTTTCTATTACTGGTTATGCTGTTAATGATATTGTTTGTATTATTGACTCCCTTGCCGGGATGTGGTGATTTATGGGTCATATTGTTGGTTTTTCCTTTCCAAACTTTTGTTTTTGATATTGTTTGGGTGAGGAAGAGTGTAAAGTACGAAGGGTGATGTCGTGTATTGTGAGGATGATAGTGTTAAAGCACGAATGGTAATGTCGTGCCATGTTATGATATTAAAGCACGAAGGATAATGACGTGCCATGTTATGATATTAAATTAAGAAGGATAATGTTGTGCCGTATCTATTTATTTATTGTGAGGATGAGAGTAAAAGCACGAAGGGTGATGTCGTGCACTTGTTTTGGTGAGAATGAGAGTAAAGCACGAAGGGTGATGCTGTGCACTTGTTTTGGTGAGAATAAGAGTAAAGCACGAAGGGTGATACCATGCACTTGTTTTGGTGAGGATGAGAGTAAAAGCACGAAGGGTGATGACGTGCACTTGTCTTTGCATTTTATTTCGTTGTTCTAAATTTGGATATTCCTACTGATCTCTTACTACATTTATTGGTAAGATTTGATATTCCTCCTGTACGGCATGGTAATTTATGAGTTACGGACTGAGTTCCGGTAGATAAATCTTGAGGAGATTTTTGGCAAGGGATTTTATTGAAAAGTATCATTGAAAAAGCAATGGTTTGAAATGATTATATTTGAATGACTTATACATCGAAGTTATATTTGAAAGACACTAGTCTTGCCTAAAATGATATTTGTAAGTGATTTATTGGGAAAGCATCTTTGAGAAGTTTCGTATTTTGAAAGAAACTATGTTTTACGTAATTTTCTCTATTAAATATACTTATATCTACTTTTGGAGAAAATATGTTTTCAAAGGAAACTCTTTGATACTAAAATGATTTTATTTGCAAAAGTTTTTCATATGGACTGTTGTTTAAAGATTTCCACCAAATTATGGATTTTAGTGACTAAGGCCCGATGTGAACAAGCCAATGTAGAGTTGAGTTATTGGTGTTCTCTATTGTATTGTGTTTTCCTTTCGGTTTGGCTTGTTTTTTTGTCCATCTTTCTAGGTATTTTTGTGCTGTTTCGTGATTGATTTCTGTAATTGTCGTTCGCTTTATATTGTCATTGTTGTAAATTATTCCGTGAAGTCTTAGATAGATGTAACGTTCGGTCATTTCTACATTCATGTTATTTATCTTGTAGACCAGTGGTGTCTTGACTATTCATCGTCACTACCCCACCGAGGTTAGTCTTGATACTTATTGGGCACCGTTGTGGTGTGCTCATACTACACTTCTGCACTTTTTTGTGTACAGATACAGGTTCATATTGTAGTAGCTGTGTGGATGATTGCCTAGGAGACTCAAGGTAACCTGCTGCTGCGTTCGCAGGCGTCGGAGTCACCTTCTTTGTATTTATTATTCATACAATATTGTATCTATTTCCAAACAATTGTACTTAGAAGATGTAGAAGATTCGTAGAGCTTATGACTTGTACTACTATTTTTGGGAAATTTTGTACATTCTGTTGAGATTCTATATCAAGACTGCTAGTTTTCCTTTATTTATTGTTGATATTCAGTAACTGCTAGGCTTACCTAGTACCTAAGACTATGTGCCATCACGATACCCAACAGAGGGAAATTGGATCGTTACAAGTTGGTATCAGAGTTCTAGGTTCATAGGTGCTACGAGTCATGAGTGAGTTTAGTAGAGTGTTGCGGATCGGTACGGAGACGTCTGTACTTATCTTCGAGAGGCTACGAAACTATTAGGACAATTTCACTTCCTTCATTCCTATCGTGCGAGTTTATTGATCGTGAAGTTTGAAATTATTGTTCCATTCTCTTACTGATGGTGAGGACACGAACGACGGTTCCTGATGATGTTACCCCAAAGCAAGTGCCGTAAGGGTCAGAGACAGGGGCCAACGAGGAGCACGTGTCGCAGTTAAGATGCCTATCAGAGCAGCCGTTGAGGATTCGTCAGTAGTTCTAGTTGAGGGGCAGGTACTGGAGGTGCATGTTGTTACCTCGGACTCCAGGAGGCCTGGGCATAGTAATGAGTACTATTGGTACGGCAATTCAGGCAGGATTTATTCTAGTGCACTAGTTGCTTCACGAATCAGGGGAGGAGTTCAGACTCCCGCAGTCTACACTCCAGAGCAGCGAGATCACATTGTTCAGTTACCCGTTGTCATGGCAGCACGACATCTGGTTTCAGTTCAGCCGTAGTTAGGGTAGCAACATCGGAGGAAGAACACCTTGGAATTTAGGGGTACAGGAAGTACCACCCTTCTATCTTTCAGTGGGTTGGCGGCAGATGGTGCCCAGGGTTTTCGGGAGGAATGTCACTATATTCTTCGTACTTTGGGTAATGTGGAAACGAGCGGGATTGCTTTGTCATGTCTCAGGTTCATAGTAGTGGATGGATCAGTGGTGGCGGCATATGAGTTGGGGTGACCTGGCCGAGTTAACTTCACTAGCATGGATTCAGTCTTTCGGAGATGCTTTGAGAGAGGTTCCACCTCAGTTACTTCGGGATGTACGGCGCGTGGAGTTTGAGCGGTTGCGTCAGGGCACTATGTCACTATTGAAGTATGCCGTTAGATTCAATGAGTGGGCCAGATATACACCTCGTTTGGTTGTTTCAGTTAGGATATGAGTCTGTAGAGTTTTGATAGATTCAGACATGATATTCGGTTCAGCGGGACTCGAGAGTTAGAGTAGGATGCCTCGTTTCAGCAGGTAGTGGGGATCGTTCGCCGGTTAGAGATCATGTGGGACCGGAAGCGAGAGGTCAGACGAAATCAGAGAGAGAGTTCAGGGAGGCAATGAGGCCTCGTAGATCGGGGGAATCTACTGGTTATGGAGGCAAGGTACCACACGATAGAAGTTTTGTGGGTCAACTAGTTCAGTTTGCATTACCAGCTTCGTATGGGATTTCAGGTACTCATGGGTCTCAGGGGGTTCGTATTATGTGTTTTTCCACAGCCTTGACAGTAGCGAGATTGTTTTCAGTGTGGAGATGTTAGCCACAGGGTGAGAGATTGTCCCAGGATTCAGGTAGGTGTGGGGTAGTAGGGTATTCAGGTGAGTAGAGGGCGCCTAAGAGGAGGAGGCCCGACCCTATGATGTGTTGCATATAGTAGGCCGGAGGCTGATGTGCTAGATATTATCACACATGTATGTTTTGATGTGTTACAGGGGGCACCGATTTTATTTCATTATAGCTCTGATGGTCGGGACGAGTTCCCTTATTTGTTGTTTCATTTATGAGTGAGTTCCATGTTTTGCACTCCATTTTGTGTTTACTCCTATTGGGAGATTCTATGAGTAGTAGCCCGTGTATATCATTATTTTATTCATTCTTGATAATAGTGACACTGGCAGTAAGTCCTTGTTGTTCTTCGTGGTAAGCTTTATGTGATTTTCCTGAGTATTTTGTTTATGAGTTGTGATTTGATACCCCCATCGAGATGTGAGATCAGCTAGCGTTATGATTTTATCAGCTGAGATGAATTAGTGGAGGAATTTCAATTGGTATGATATATTTTCGGTATGTGATTCAGAGTTGAGGACGAGGTCCTCGTGATATTTGTGATTCGATATGTTTGGACCGGGCTGAGTACCGCAGTGGGAATTTTATCAGGATGGTATCCTTGTGATTTGTTCATATGCTTTGCTTCTTCCTTGTTATATTGCTTTTGGTAAGTCGGTATTGATAGAGAGTTGTGCCTATGGGCTTGTTTGATAATTTCTTTATATGTTTCTATTTTCATATTCAGTCATTTCGTTATATGTTTCTTTAGTTTAGTTTGCGGGATGTGTGCCCGGTGGTGTCAGTTGTGGATGGTGACTCGGATGTTTAATAATGAAGTATTCATGTTCATTGCATCATTATCAGTGTTATGGGGTTTGTAAAACAGAGTTCTTTCAGATGTGGGGCTAATTGCCAATGTCGAGTTGGTTTTGGGCAGTTATTGTGATCAAAAGTGTTATATAAGCCTATGTATGATGTACTATGTTGTGTGGTCGTGCCTTGTGGGTGTAGTCATGAGTTGATGCAGCTGATTGAGGCTAATTCCGGATATGGATTTAGAATCGGGTCTTTTGTAAATGAGAAGAGGGTGATAAGTAGAGGTATGAGGCTTATCGGTGGTGATGTGAAGGCTATATTGCGGTTGAGATTGTATCATCAGGCTTATGAGGGTTTGGGTGACGTGGGATCACCCGCGGGTATGTGTTAGAAGTGTACCATCAGTGATTGGATGAGTTCAAGGTGAATCTTGGCACGTTCGAAGACAAACGTTTGTTTAAGAGGGGGAGGATGTGGTGACCCAAAAGGTCATCCCGTATATTCTAGATAATTTTGTGTTCTGAGGTCGTGAAAACCTCCTTCTATCTCACCTCGATTTGTGTGCACAGCCCGGACGTGTAGCCGGGAAGCCTTTATGTGAAAAACTGATAAAAATGATAATTTTGTATTAGAAAATTTAATAAAGTTGACTTTGGTTAACGTTTTTGGTAAACACACCCGGACCCGTGATTTGACGGTCCCGGAGGGTCCGTAGGAAAATATGGGACTTGGGCGTATGCCCAGAATCGAATTCCGAGGTCCGAAGTCCGAAAAATGAATTTTTAAAGAAAATTATTTTCTGAAAAATATAAAGGGTTTTGAAAATGAAATGTTATGTGAAACCTGTGGTATCGGGCCCGTATCTTGGTTCCGGAGCCCGGTGCAGGTTCTATATGATTTATATGTGTTATCTGTGAAGTTTGGTATGAAACGGACTTCGTTTGGCGTGATTCGGACCTTAAATGCAAAATTTGATGTTTAAAGAAGTTTTGAGGAATTTCATTGATTTTTGGTTTGATTCGTCATTTTTGTGCTATTTTATGTGATTTGGAACCTCGAGCGAGTCCGTATTAAGTTATAAGATTTTTTGTGAATTTAGACGAGGTCTCGGGGGCCTCGGGTGTGTTTCGGATAGGTTTCGGGTCCATTTTCCTTATTTTTGCACTTCTGATGTTGTTTCTGGTTTCCTTCTATACGATAGCATAGTAGTAGCCGCGATCGCATAGTGTTGCCTTGCACCCGCCCATTTTTCTCTACTGCGTTCGCATACAATGTTTCGCGATCGCACAGTGTGGTCAAGGCCATTTCTTTTTCCCTATGCGATTGCACACTTCAACTCACGATTGCACTGTGCATTCTTGGACAGTGGTCATTTCCCTTATATGTGATCGCATGAGTTTGTTCGCGATCGCATAACACCTTTTTGGCCAGCAACATTTTTCTTCTATGCGATTGCATCCTTGTATCCGCAATCGCAATGCTTTAAATCACTGGGCAGAATATAAACTTCCAAAAATCGGGGTTTCACCATTTTAAATATATTTTGACTTCTAGAACTCGATTTTGGGCGATTCTTTGAGGGTTTTTCACACAAATCGAATGAGTAAGTGTTCCTCCACTAGAATTAAATATATTTCATGAATTAATTCTTATTTTTTATCATTTAATTTGTGTTTTGGGTTGAGGGGATTGTGGGTTTTGAAAGAAAACTTCAAAAATGAAAATTCATGAAATGAATGACCAAATGATATCGGAATTGGATATATTTAGTATGGGTGAACTCGTATCGGAATGGGTAATCGAAATTTATAAAATTTGTCGGGTTCCGAGGTGTGGGCCCGGGGGTCAATTTTTGGGTCAATTTTTATAATTTTGTAAAGATTGAAACTTTATTATTCGGAATAGTTCCTTATACGTTTTATATGTATTTTGAAGGTTCTTTAGTTGATTTTGAGCCGTCCGGAGGCCTTCCCGCCCGAGAAGTCTATTTTTGAGTACCAGGTTGTCGTCTTTGAGGTAAGTATCTTGCCTAACCTTGTGTGGGGGAACTACCCCTTAATATTGAGTCTTCTTTGTTGATTGTAGTCCGAGTATGCGAGGTGACGAGTGTGTACTCGTACTTATTTTCAATTAGATTGCCCTTTTAGGATTCGTAGATTCTTATATTACCTGTGTATGATTTGCAACTGTTTTTGAACCCTTGGTTGTTAATTTCATCCCTTCCTGTTTAAATTAGAATTACTTGTTCTTGGATTCTTTCATTGGCTAATTGACTTTACTTGAATTAACAGAATATTCTACTTCTCTTATCATCATGCTATATTTCCTTCGTAGCTTGCCTAATTGACTATAATTAGTGTCATTTAGCCTTATAGTTGACTAGCCGTAGTTGGAACATCTATTCGTTGGAGTCAAGCATGCCTGTGAGTCTTACATTGTGATTTATATGACTATTCCCTTAAGTGCCACTTAGGTCTAATTATTAGATATTTATGTTATTGGTATTTCCTTGATGTTGCCTATTACTGGGCTTTTGTTTAAGCTGAGTGTTATTCCGTGAAGTAAACTGTTTAGGTAAGATTGGTTATAGTTGTTTCCCTTGTCGGGATGTTATGGTTTTTGTTACTATTTATGTTGTTAATGATATGGTTTGTATTGTTGACTCCCTTGCCGGGATGTGATGGTTTCTATTACTGTTTATGTTGTTAATGATATTGTTTGTATTGTTGACTCCTTTGTCGGGATGTTGTGGTTTCTATTACTGGTTATGTTGTTAATGATGTTGTTTGTATTGTTGATTCCCTTGCCGGGATGTGGTGATTTATGGGTCATATTATTGGTTTTTCCTTGCCAAATTGTTGTTCTTGATATTGTTTGGGTGAGGAAGAGTGTAAAGTACGAAGGGTGATGCTGTGTATTGTGAGGATGAGAGTGTTAAAGCAAGAAGGGTAATGTCGTGCCATGTTATGATATTAAATCACGAAAGATAATGACGTTCCATATTATGATATTAAAGCACGAAGGATAATGCCGTGCCGTATCTATTTATTTATTGTGAGGATGAG